>JAQHUG010000036.1:9424498-9489501 GCA_028555095.1 Dicrostonyx torquatus
TCTTATTCCCTTCTCCAATATCCACCCTTCCTCCATCTCCACCCTCCCACAACCCCAGGCTCTCCCCGGTTCTTCCTTTCTCCCTTCTACCCCCCTCCCTTTCGCTATATTTCTCTTCTTTTCAAGAACATGTATGCCTATTAAGCTTTGTGTCTGCTAATTTTAAACATGAATGTTAGATATTTAAAGAATAGAGTATGAAGAGTGCTTAAAATGAAGTATGAGGTGTGTTTAAAATAATTTTGAAAACTCTGAATATACCTTAGAATACTTATTTATTGTCCCTTTTTAAATATTTTACATTAAAGTATAACATCTACATATTTTTGAGGGACATCTATATTAAATTATAGCATATTAATCTACCTGTACTTTATATACAGTTTTATTTTAACCCAATATTGTATTTTTATAGCACATGAAAGATAGATAAATTGCATGATTATCAAACTATTAGCTAAACTCAAATAACTTTTTAAGTGAAAGGATGCCTAATCTAGAATCTATAAAAAAAATTTCCTAAAATCATAAAAGAATTCTTATTTTCGAAATCATAACGGACAGTATGCTTTACGGTCCTCTAACTAGAGGAAAGCCCATGACTAATTATGAGGAATAAAGTATATTTTATCTAATTTAAAGCTTGTGTTGTGGCTCACAAAATTATAGCCAGAGTGGTGACACTTTGAAGTACTCTGAATTAAAGGGGACTAGAATGCCTCAGAGCCAAGTTCTCCTCTGACCTCTTTACCCACTCTTTGCCCTTCCCTTGCCGAAGCAGGTCATAGAGTCCAGAATTACCCTACATAGAAATGGAAATCTCTCTTCCCCAAAGCAAGCCATAAAACCTAGACATATTATTTAGCCTTCTACCACCTTTCTGGAAGAGGCTGTTTGAAAATTAAAAAAAAAAAAAACCCTCTGACTTATCTGTTCTAATAGTAAATTATGACAGCCATGTTCCAGGGGAATTCTGCCGCACAGCTAGAAGGGAGAAATGAATGTGGTTTGAAGATAAAAGTTTCCCCATAGGCCTTTGTGTTTGACCACTTGGTCCCCAGCAGTTGGTGATGTTTTGGATGGTTGTAGCATTTTTGGGAGGTGAACCTTCACTGGAGGAAGTTTGAGTTCCCTCCACTTCCTGTTGGCTCTCCACTTTCTGAGTGAGGGTGGAATGTGACTAGCCGGCTTCCTGCTTCTACCACAATGCCTTCCCCACTATAATGAGCAGTATTCTAATGGAGCTGTTAAATCCAAGTAAGCCCCGTCTCATTTAAGCTGCTGTTGGTGGTGTATTTAATCACAGCAGTGAGAAAGTCACCAAAAGTGCCAAGGAATCTGCACCGGCAGGCCTCAGTGAGTGTCCTTGTGCGATCCGTTATTCTCAAATGGTTCATTTTATCTCAAACGATCATAATTCTACATGATTGCCCATTTCTCATCAAGCCTCGAAAAGAAGATAGACAGTTTTCCAAAGGTGTTTGGGCTTTCATTTTCCCAAACCCCTGTATTGTGTAAAACTTTGACCGAATACATTGGCTATACTTCCTTTCCTCTGTGCCTTGTCTCTGACATCAGCTTTTACAAGTGATAGAGGCATCACGATTTTACCCTTATGCTTACAAACATTTGCTTAAACAATAAATAACTTGTCACAGAGAGTCTTTAAACTATGTGTACTGGATAATTCAGTATATATTTAAAGTTCTAAATTGTATTAATACCAGGCTAAAGAACAAGGTTTCAATTACATTAAGACATAAAAGGCATTATTATTCCCGAGAAAGTTGTAATAAATTTCCTTGCACTCTAGTTGTGTAAACTTTCATAAGAAACATTTTTAACACAAGACAGTTCAATATTTTACTCATTTATTCAAAAGATGAAGCCATTCTGTAAGATATTGTGAGAAGTGATGGATCTATGTAACATTTAACTTGTGATTTGCATTTTAATACTGCCATTTCTTAAAATTTGTCTATTCTATTCCAATGGAGAGTTTAATACTAGTTGGAGAATGACTAAGGATATTTGTAAAAATGATCTTCAGTGCAAAATGTAGGAATTTTAAATTATAAGATAAATTAAAGTATTTTTCTGATCGACCAAGCCTATTGCACCAACAAGTCAATTGCTCCTCCAGGTAATTTGATATGTAATCTGATGATGTTTATTGTAACACTCTCAAGATTTTCTCTGAATTTGAAGCAGCAAATTATTCAAGTTCCTTTAAAATATTGTTCTAATACTTATTGACTCCAACTTGTTGGAAGGGGCTCACAGAGAGATCAACTCATGAAAGGAGAGGAGCAAAGAAATTCAACTTAAAAAGAGAGAAGATAAGTGGCTCCCAGGAAATAAGGAGGAAAACATTAAAATGATCAAAAGGAGAAACAGAGTTGTACACATGGTTCTTTTGACGGTTCTCTCTGGCAACAGCCTGGGAGATCATCAAAGACAGCACTGAAAGATTCTTGACTCTGCCTTAGCTAATCCACTAGCACTCAAGGAATGGCTGTCTTCACCGTGGTAGGTCTTACTGACAGTGACTCCTGGCTGAGCTAACTATTTTGTCCCATCAGTATGGCCGTGCACTGAACCTAGCATAGTTAAACCTCAACTGAGGATTACTCTGAAAGGTACAGTGAAATTTTTATTTATTCAGTCGGTGATCTTTGAATCTACAACACATCTGGGACATTCTAGGTTTTTGAAAGTCAGTGAAAAGTAACTGCAACGAACAGCATTCATCTCTGCCCAACATTCTTCTGTGAACTTCACTTATTGATCAACTTTCCCTTGGGAGATGTGAAGAAAGAGTTTATCAACTACAACTCACACCAATAAATCAAAGAAATGATTCCACCCAAAGTCCAGCATGGGAAGGCAGTAAGTTTATTGGGGGAAAGGTTACTTAGCAAATATGACTCCAAAGCAGTTACATCACCCCCACTTGGGTGATGAGTCATGAAAACTCCGCCACTGTAGTCCCACCCTCAGTCAACCTTCTACCTTTACAAATGCCAGTGCTTCTGAAGACCAAGTGTAGACAGTGAGAGACAGGAGGGCCCACAGAGGAATCTTAAATAAGGGTTGAGTTACCTTCCCCCACGCCTTCTATAAGAAATTTTCAAAATTTCACTATGACTGCATTAGACATAATTATCGTTGTAACTTTTCTTTCTTTTATTATTAGTTTTATTTGCTTGCTGTGATTGTGCAGCCGAGGTGTGAAGGCGGAAATAATCGGAAGCTTAACGAAAAAGAAATCTCACACTAGGTCAGAACTAAGAAAACAGATGGGTGTTTATTAAGGGGTGGACGTACAAAGTCAGGATGTTCTGCTTCAACGATGGACGAAGATCAGATCCAAAGGAAACCTAACAGCCAAAACGGGACCAGGAGCAGGCAGACAGAGGAAGAAAGGGGTCCAGAGGTGCTTCCGCAAGCAGGTAAATAGTCCACGAGGCCACGCCCCAGTAGGCGGGTAGGTATTAGCTGTAACCTTCCCGCAGCAGAGGTATTCTGTGGATTGCTACAGTAGTCTCTGCTCCCCTGATAGGGATTGTTGGGCTAAGCGTGAGGGAATATAAACAAGTGTCTACGGTTATTATCTCCATTTTACAAATTAGAGAAGTTGCAGCCTAGAATGATTCTATGGCTTTGCCAAGCTCACACAGATAGTTAAGTGGTAGATCTGTTAGCAAGTTGAGTGAAGAGAGGAAAGAGCTGACACAATGGCTGAAGTCTAAAGAGGATTGTGAGGAAGGTGGTGGCAGCAGGGCTAGACAGGAACAGGCAGAAAAAGCAGTGCCCCTAACAAAGAATGAAGTGGAGCGCTCTTAGGAGAACAGAGAATTAAACAAAAGAAGGCTCCGAGGAGGGAAAGGAACATGAGGTAAATCCCCAGATTGACACAGATGTGGGACTCAGCGTAAATCCCAGTCTCTGGCCTCCATCTTTGGAGGCCCCGCCCCTGCGCCCACCAAACCTTGACTCCTCCCCTGAGGAGGGTCAAGGCAACCCGCCAAATCTTGACCACTCTCCTAGTCTATTTAAACTGCTCCCCCAGAAAGTCCCTCTGTGGTCTTTCCCCACTCCCCCCACCCTGCACCCCATCGCGTTCCTGGCTTCCCGGGTTGTGGTAATTTGGTTTGAATGGGACTTTTGCTTTGGCAGAGAGCTCGCATTAGGAAATATTCCTAACACTCAGGAAATGGCTTGGTGGGGAAAGGGTCTGCTGTGCTCACTAAACAGCAGGGTGTGATAAGGCGCCTTTAAAACCCCCATGCTTCTTGGTTCAGGGGTAGGCTGGGGCAGCAGGTGGACCCTTGGAGTTGGGCAGCGGTTGGCTGCCTTTCGACCTACTCAAATCAGTGAGCTACACGGTCAGTTAGAGAACCTGTCTCAAACAACCAAAAACAAAAAGATGAAGACAGATGGATGAAGACAGATTGAGGAATATCCATCACCTGGTCTGCATGTACGTGTTCACACACCTACATGAATACACGCTTACGCTGCCCCACATGCACAAGTGGAGGAATAAAGAGGAGGCAAGCTCAGGGAAACTATAAAAACACATAGTGAGAAGTGGTGATGGAGAGAAATGGAGGTGACTACCGTGCAAATACAACATTCGACGGGAGAATTCATCAGAGAAAAACTAAGATTGTTTTTAATATAAGAATGCTCAGTAAGTGTTGCCTATTGATTTTAAGCAGTTGGTTTTAAAATTAGCTAAGATCCCGGATTTGACCTTTTTCTCACCCAGTGTTCCACAGTAGAGACAAGCCCCCTGCTGTGGGCTGCAATGCCTTGTTTGTTAAACAGATTGGGAGCATGGCTCTGAGTGCAACGCGAGGACAAGGCAGAGTTGTGCTTAGAAGGAATGCGGAATATGGGGATGTCTATAATATGTATGGAAAATTGGAGAAAGTAGGAAGAAAAGGCAGCGTGTTGAGGTTTATTTCAGTAATTCAGTAGTGACATGGCGAAGGGGAATGCGCCATATTGGGGAGGGGAACATGAATAAAGTAATTCTGCACTAGCTCCAAACAGGGTATAATAAGGGGTTCTTTATTTAAGGGGAACTCACAGCTCACAATGGGGAACAGGAACGGAATTCAACATCCAGATGTACTGAGTGGGGAAGAGAGAGCTCAAGCAGGTCTGTGACTTTTTGGCACACAAGACGGCGCCCAACCTGGTCCAGCCTCTCAAGGGCCATTGGTTGAACAAAGTTCCCTATCATCTCCCCTTTTTTGTCTAACTTGTCCAAACCCAACACAAAACTATATACAATAAGAACAGATAGCAAGTATAAAAATTAGAATTACAACCAGCATAAACAATGTTAAGCAAGAAACATATGCTAAATGTTTCAATAATTATTTCCTTCAGCCAATGGCTGGACCAGGTTGGGCATGGCCTTGGGTACTAAAAAGGCACGGCCCCGCCTACTCTCTCTCTTCCCGCTTGCCACACCTGAATGTTAGACTCCGTTCCTGTTCCCTGTTGTGATCTGTGCATTCCCCTTTAATAAAGAACCCCTTAGTATACCCTATTCAGAGTGGCCACCACACCTGGATTTTGACTCCATTCCTGCTCCCTGTTGTGACCTGTGCATTCCCCTTTAATAAAGAACCCCTTAGTATACACTATCTGGAGTGTGGGATTACTTTATTTGCGATCCCCCACATTTGGCATGTTCACTTTCAACATGGTGATGGTCTAAAGCATTGGTTCCCATGGAACAGAGTAAAGCCAACTTAAATTCTTTCACAGCAAGTTTGGCAGTGCTTGGGGACCGTTTTGGTCACATATGGGAATGGATGATAGTGGCATTGCGTAGGATCCAGACCTGCTGTGAACCACTCTATAATAAATAAAACATCTTCACAGGGAAAGGAATTAGCCAGTCTGCTACATCATCAGTGTCCATGTTGACAAACATGGTCTCTGCACAGGAGTAGGGATGGGAGAAAGAGGACAGACTGAAACAAGGTTAACAAAGCTGATGCAAAAGATCTCGGTAACCAACGTGATGTAGAAGGTGAGGTGGTCAAAGTCATTTATTCTGGCACCCATGGAAAGCACTCTGCAGGCAGACAGTACCGTAAATTACTATTGGGGTGAATGAGTGAATGAGTATGGAAAGGAGTAAATGAGTGTTGGTGAGTGTGCAAAATTCATACTTCTTCATCCTTCTGTACATTTAATGTAACTCAGTTAATCTTCCCAGTATAAGGAAACAGCTATTGTCCTCACATTATATAATGAAAGAAAACACAGAACGATTCTGTGACTTGTCCATGTCACACAACTGCTTGCTATTGTGGATCCCAGGACAAGAAGGGAAACCCTTAAATGCTGTAAGGTAAGAACTGAGCGCGGCCACAGAAGCAGCATAGCTTCGGTGGGGAGATGGTAGCTTCAGTCATAGACTGGAGATGTTTAGGGCGATTATTTAATAGCACATGTAGGTCAAAGGTTCAGTTGTCTGATGCCTCAATTGTTGAACCTGCCAGATGGATTAAACAAAAAAAAAAAAAAAACCAACCAACTTAAACGGAATCCTTCATTGAAAGTGGTCCTTGGAAACGACACTAGATCTTTATAAAAATACAACCAAGAATTAGTGCAAGTTGTTATTATAGCCAGAGAAAGCTACACTTTTGTGTTTATTAAATTTTCTGGGGAGACCACATTTTAAAACTTTCAATTATGTGGTCTTAGGGTGCTAAATATTTCCTCTCATCATTCTTTCTTGCCTAACCTCACTCTGTTGGCTCTGAAGTGCAATACAAAAACCTCCTCATACCATGTAAGCCCCTGAGGCCGTGGTTGCTCTTACCACTGGCTACATGTCTGCTCCAAAGCCATTCTGTCTCCAAAGGCCTATTTGACACAGACTTTTTTTTTTTTAAATTAGCTCATACTAATTGTATAAAATACTGGATTCCATTATGAAATTTTATACTTGCCTATAAGGTACTTTGAATATACCCCACATTATCCTGCCTCTCTCCATATGATGACCCTTAGGACCAGAGTAGAGACATTGGTTCTTAGGGGTCTCTTTGCCTATACTCAAAGGTCCCCCCAAGATCTTTGTTGAATGATTTCTACATTGTTGGTAAAGGCAAGGAAAGCTACAGCTAGAGAAGCATTGAGGCTGTTTTCACTGCTCTGATCATCACAGTAGGTGTCACACACGATATTATTATAAAGTGAACACAGCTCTTTGTAAGTCCCTTGTTACACAAACCATCCATTTATTTCAATAGGAGCTTGTTACCTAAAAACCTTTAGGGAGAATTCACCAGAGTATGTTTCAGAGTATTTACATCTCTGTTCCAGCATGCTGAGGACAGAAGCCATGGATTTCGGGTCTTCCTAGCTGAAGGTGTGTTCATTTAGGTGAAGGACCTGCCACCTAAGTGAATGGTCTTTACCTCTCCTTTCTGCTATTATTCTGAAATATATTATAAACAATAGAATGTATTAGTCTACTATTTCTGATAATGACCACTGTTAGTATCAGTGGACTTTATGCTCTTAGGTACCTCAGTGACCTCAGTTCCAGGAATTCTCTTTATCATACTTTCCAGAAACTCTTGGGGGTCCTCTCCCTCACTTGAAAAATAGCCCATATAGTTAGTGTCTAATGATTAAACTTTCACCATATAAACATTTCCCAGAACAAACAGATCACTCGATCTAGGCAAACTACCTTGGCCTCCAGCTGCTGAGCAAATTTCCTACCCAGGATCTGAGAGAACAGAGGAAGAAGGTTGCCGTGGGAGCCAGAGAGTCTGCCAGGCAGGCATTTGGATAGTCTTCAAAGCCACCACCTCTCCGCCACCTCTGCCCAAGCTGCATCACTGCTGGGCCCTCAAGAAATGTGTCCAGGGGTTAGAATTTGAAGGCTTGAGGCAAACAGGGCATTTGATACCACAGACTGGTCAGAGGTGGTACCCAGAATATGCCCACCTTATTATTTCCTAGGTAACACGCATGCATGCATACATACATACATATGTACACACATACATGCATGTGTGTATGTGTTGCGTATATCTGTTCACATATGTATGTGTGTGCAGGTGCACATGGATGCTTATGGATGTAGTGGGTTTAAGTCAATGTTGAGTGTCTTTCTGATTGTTTACCTTAGATATTGAAGTAGAATCTTTCTATATATCTAGAGCTTGCCATTTTAGCTAGTCCGGATAGCCAGCTGGCTTGAGAGAGTTCCTCTCTCTGCTTCCTGACCACTGGGAGTACTGAAGGCAGCCAGGCTTACCAACTTTTGTTTGGGTTTGGAGAATCTGAACGCTGGTCCTCTTAATACCCGAGCCACAAGTGTTTCATCCTCTAAGCTGTAGCCCCTGGATACTTTGAAGTCATGTTTTATTTTCATACTGACACATTCTGGAGTTTTATTATTATACCTTCTGTGTATATTGACTCTTCAATTTCACAGAAGTAGCTAGCTGTTGAAAACATAGCCATAAAACCAGTGTGCATTTTGTTCTCTGCTGTCTTTGTTGTTCTCTGTCAGGGTACGGAACATTGACTAAGAGAGACCACCGGTGGTGCAATAAGCCTGTTTCAAAGAACGTGATACTGAAGCAAAATATCACGATCTAACACTGGTTTTGGTCAGACTTTTAAATCCTAAATTCACACTAAAATATCACACAATAAGCTATAAATGTGTGTCATTCTCGTGGTTTTCTGTGCCAGCTATAAAATAAATTAAAATGTGAAGCTGGAAGATGGCTCAGAGGGTAACAGCATCTGTTATGCAAACCTGAGGTCTTGAGTTTGAATCCCTAGCACCACCTAAAATGCCAGATGTAACCCCACAGGCCTGGGGCTCCAGAGCAGCAGACTGTGGAATAGCCGGATTCCAGGAGCTCCCAGGCCAGAGATCCCCCTTTCCCCCTCATTGGCCTAAATAACTTTATTCATCAACCAATAAAAGCAACAACACATATACACATCACCTTTTCTTTTCTGTCTAAATAAAAAAAAAGGTTATACCTTTAACATAGTAAAAATCACATATATAAAACAATTATCAAGCAAGAATTATAGTTACAATATTGCATCCATTTGCATTTAGCAAATTAAGAAAAATACTTTATCATCTATCCTATCTTTGTGAGTCTAAAGTTTTATGTCTAATTTATCCTTTATCATAACTAAGGAAAACTGTAACTATGACTATTTAGCCTTCAACTCCATCAGAGACTCCAGAAGGATAATATTACCTAAGTAAATAGGAAGTGCATTGCAAGAAACTTCCAAAACTCTAAAATTGACAACGACCTCTTACTGCCTGGACAGTCACTCAAAGTTCTTCTGTACCACTGGGGCATCCATCTTCAATCGTCAGGCCCATAGTATCCAGCAAACTTTTCCATGAAGCAGGAAATTTGAAGATCTGTTCTTTCTTGTAATGGCAAAGTTCATCAGTTACTTTCTTCTGTGTTCTTCAGAATGTCTGGCAGGCTCTTTCATGAATGCTGGAACCCTGAAGGACTGAAGAGACCCTTTTCTAAGACACTAAGGTAGAAAGTGATTGAGAACGTCTTTCTTCAAATGTCTTTCTCTGGTTTTTACTTGCATGCACATGGATGCATGCACCTACCTTCTCCTGTGCATCCAACACACACACACACACACAGCACACACACAAATTAATTAATTAAATAAAAATTTTCAGAACTGTTTGGGGCTAGAAACAGAGCTCAACAGCAGAGGTACATAAGGCCTTGGGTACAATCAACAGCACCGATTGAATACAATTTCATGCTATTCCAAATGACAAAATGCAAACATAATAAAAGAACCCCAAGTCCATCTTGCAATTTCTTTCTTGCTATTGCTATTATTTTTGAGACAGAGACTCTCTATGTAGTTCTGGCTGTCCTTGGTAGACCAGGCTGGCTTTGAACCCACAGAGATCTACCTGCCTCTACATTCCAAGTGCTGGGATTAAAGACATGTGTCACTATGCCTGACTCATCTTGCAATTTTTGTGTTCAGGCGTTTTGACAGTTTTGCTTTCCCAAACGATGGAGGCATCAGGTGTAAAACTGTAAGACAAATGCCGAATTCAGCATCTTCATCTGTAAGTGCTCTCTGTAGTCCTGGAAAACATGCCAGTGCCAGGAAGGAGGAGATTAAAGGAGCTGCAGAAGCAACACGTTGGAGCTGGATTTCCTGTAGGTAGCATGTGCATGCACACAGAGAGGGATGTCAGCAATGGTTTAAGACAGCCTTAAAAACCTAGCAAAGGATTATTTTACCCATTTGTCAGGTCTGGGAGCTGGGACGACTCATTTGCATATGTTTTTTGTTCATTTATAAGTGACTGAAATGATAAAAAAAAATTCCTTGTGTTGTCTTGCCAAAACTATCAGGGGAACCGAATCTGCATGTGTTGGATCAGCGTTCCTATTCTGAAAAAGTGTCACCATGGTTATGAAGCCTTCCTGCTAGCTATTAAACTGCTCCCAAGGACTTCAGCTTGGTTTGCTTAATCTTATTTTTTTTCATTTAGTGGTTTTTTCCCCCCATTGGAAGAAAGTAAAGGAAAAAAAATCTATTGGTTTGATAAAGAAAGCAGAATCTTATCATGATGCCTGTAAAAAATATGTTCGGTGTGACCACATGATATGATATGTGTCTCTCATGAATCTGTCCCTCTGGGAAGCTTGAGAGCCTTCAGCATAATGCCTCCCCGCTTCAGGGGTCTGTGAAGTTCTTAAAATATTAAGAGAGATAGAATTGTAGAAGACAAGTTCTTGAATGAAATCTCTCATGGAATGTAAACATCTCCTCTGGCTATAAGGCAACCATGATGCCGGGAAGTGTGGTGTGCCTTGGTTTAATCAGAAGATGCCATCAACACCTTTAGTGTGTGTGTTGGTTTGAATAAGACCATAACATAGACTTGTATGTTGGAATGCTTAGCCATCAGGGAATGGCACTACTTGAGAGGAGTGGTCAGAGTAGGTGTGGCCTTGCTGGAGGAAGTGTGTCACTGGGGGTGGGCTTTGGAATTTCAAAAGCCCAAACCAATCCCAGTGTCTCTCTCTTCCTGCTGCCTGTGGATCAGGTTGTAGAACTCTCAGCTATTTCCCCAGCTCATCTGCCTGCATCCAGTGAAATTCTTTCTTTTATAAGAGTTGCTTGTGGTCATGATTTTATAGTACTGGAACAATAAGACACTATGGGAACCTGGCAAAGAAGCAGATTGCTAACAGTAAATATTTGGTTCTATACCGCAATAAAGTGATGGTTATATAAATTGTTAAGATCACTCAGAATATTGGCATTCTTTTGCCCAGCCTTACTGTTAGTACTGCATTAAATATATGGTTTTGATAAGGCAGAAATTCTCCCAAGAGTAACCTGATCTCTCATTTAGTGTCATTCTCTTCTTTATCACTAAATTCTCTTGATGTCATGAGGGAAAAATCATTCAAGTACCTTCTAGAGGTTGCCATGCTATCATGTTTGTACTTTGATGGGAAGGGATTTGTTCAGATTCTGAATCCCCAAATTCAGGAAGAGGAATCTGCACATTGGTTCCCCTTGTGGTATATGTAGAAGGTGCATTTCAGTCAAATGCGTGATTGGTTAACGAAGGCTTTGACTCTGAATGCCAAATGCCAAAGGCTGGACTGCATGTGAATTTTCAGATTTCTATGTAGCATCATTTTGGGCTCTACCTAATGTTGATACTAATCCAGGCAACTTGCTTTGTCTCTTTTTCCTGCTGACAGGTATTAACTAAAGCTTTACTTACATCCTTGGTTCATCTCCATACAACTCCCCACCCCCACAAAACTGGAAAGTGTTTCTGTTGAACTAGAACAGAGTTGGAAGTAAGGAAGCTATGACCCTGGAAACTCCGGCAATCTTTAAAGTTTTTGTATTTGAGGTTAGGTGCCTCTGAATCTAAGGCAAATGACTAACCACAATGTCCACATTGATGAGTATTGGAGCTAGCTTTTGCTGTGCTAGGAGTCAGGTGAAAAATGATTGAGCATTGGATTGTTCAAACCTTCTCTTCTCTCCACTGGACATGTCAACTCTGCTGGCATCTTTTCGATCTGTCTCAGAAATGGGACCTAATCATATAAGCCACATGAGTGATATTGCCAGAAATTAATCTAGAAGTCACCCAAGCAATGTATCAGTAGGGGAAAAGATTAGAATCATGACAATCAAGGCCACTAGCATACTATGGGTGACAAGGCAGGAATATTGGCTCTAGGAGAGAAAACTGGTTAAAAGAACAGTAATACAGGAATGACTCTCAGAATGTGTTGGAAGATGTCCAATGAAGTTCAGAGAAATTTTAATTTTATGAGCTTCTGAAATGGCACGGAAGAAACATAAGAAAAGCACCGAGGTAGGCACTAGGGCAAATATCCAAGATTGAAAAGATTTCAAAGTATAAAACCTCTTTGACTTTGCATGGGTTATAGCCTAATGAACTCATCTGTTTTATTCATCTTTGTTGCTGTAGCCAGACACCTGCAGAGGTAACATAAAGAGGGAAGATTCATATTGGTTAACAGCTCAGATAGATACAGGCTATTACAGTGAGTCCAACCCTGGCACTGGGAGCTTGGAGAAAGTCACCTTGTGAGGACGGACAAGAAGCAGAAGGAACTGGCTGTAACCTTCAAAGACTCACACAAATAACTCACTAGCCAGACCTTCCAAAACAGTGCCACCAGCAGGAGACCACACATTCAGACACATAAGCCTATGTGGAGCTACAGTGTGATCCCAGCTTAAAAATATCATTAGGAGAAAAACACTAAATATTAGTGCTCCTAACCTACCGAACACAGAGTTTAGATACAGAAGACACTGTAGACTGTCACTTCCCCTCCTGGAAGATGGGGATCATTGTTGCTGCTTATTATCGCAAGACAGTATAGCCTCACATACCATTGACACAGTGGGAGGTCAAAAATGCCAAACCCAAAGTGTGGTTTTTACTGAATGTAGACTACTTTTACATCGTTGTTAAATCAATAAACCCCAAGTCCGGATGTTTTACACAGAGGACAATCTGTAGACTAAAAAGTGTTAGTAATATGTAGACCAAATCAAAGGCTAAGGATGTTGCTGACCCCTCTTCCTCTTCACGCTCTCCAACTAGGCCAGTAATTAATTCTACATCATTCCACCCCACCCCACTCTGCACACATTTGGACGGAGTCCCTCTTGTAACATCCTATCATTCCAAGGTTGCCCCCCTTCACCTTCGGCAGTTGCTCCCTCTTACTGGGTTCCATCATTTGAGATGGTAGCTCCCTGGCACAGAAAAGTCAGGGATCATTGGCAACAGTCCCCCCCCACCCGACTTCATTATTATTTCACTGGATGGACGGCCAAAGATAAAATACAAAACTCCCTTCTGAGAGTTCATTACCAGCCACATTTTCTCATATCGAATTCCATGCTTCTCTTCCAAGAATCCTAAATTAGGAGTAGATATTGATTTTGGAAATACGTTCTGTGAATAGTAAGAATAGCAAATCCTACTCTGAACTGTGATGTTGAAATCTACATCTTTCCTCATTCAGAAAAAAAAAAAACAAAACCAAAACTATGTGCTTTGTCAGAGTTAAGGAGATCTGACAGAGAACATTCTGTGTTTAGCAGCAAAACAAACAAGCAAACAAAGAAAAAATAGAAACAATAACAACAAAAAATCTTCTTACCACTTTTTTTTTTCTGTGCTTGAAGTGAGTATCCTATCTAGGGTTCTCCCTTTGCAAGCCCTATAACAAGTTAGGAGAATCAAGACAGAAGAATTCACCTGCAGTTTTAGTACACAACTCACAAACATTCTGAGAGATTTGTCCTGGAAAACATCCATGTAGATAAAGTGCTGAGACAAGACCAGGGCAGGATGGTGGAGTTGAGACCAATTCTTACATTTGTCATGTGTTGCTGCTCTTTTCTTCTTTGTAGTAAATGCTCAGAATACTTTCAATCTCTTTATTAACTGGTGAAATTAAAACAGGCTAGGTTGTGTGTGTGTGTGTGTGTGTGTGTATTGCACACGCATTTACGTGCACATGCACAAATTTATTATTTCTGATTGGACAAGTTTGAAAGCTTCCTGCATAATAATAATACTAAGTCACATCCACAACACTTCCTTCCTGAACAGCCTAGAGAACACAAGGCCAGCAACAGAAATGGGAATATATTCAGAAACTCGCAGCCTTGCATCAGCCAGCTCTCATTTTCAGAAGCAAAGGCACTGTTAGACTCCGTACATAGATACACTCCCCAGTTATGAAAAGCATATCACACCCCAGAGACTTCATGTGGTCCTTCCCTGTGCTCACAGAGAGCACAACTGAGGGTGTGATTTCCACTGTCAGTAGATGTGAATGCCTGTGCGTTGTGTTTAGTCTTTGCCTGGTGACAGGGCAGTCACTCATGGCTAGAGGCCCTTGTCCTTGCTTTAATGCTTTGGTCCCCCAACCATTGACATTCAAACCCACTCTTGAGCAAGGACCCTGGGCACCCAACATCTCCATTTCCCACAAGCTGTCACCAGTCTTGCAAGCTGAAACGAATCACTTTGCAACCTAAGTCTTTGGCTAGTAACGGCATGATGTCTCCTGTACCCACCTCCTGCTTCTCTTTGGTTTTGTTTTAAATAGCAAGCTCATTTTTGAAGTAGACTTATTTTACTTAGGGAACTGAGTGTTGCATGTTTTCCGGGTAACAGGGTTGTCTTTATGACTCTTTTCATTGTTTGATTTGAGATAAGCTTTCACTCTGTAGCCCAGGTTAGTCTGGCAGCAACTGTATAAAACAGGCTGGCTCTTAGCCCACTGCAATCCTCCCGCCTCAGCCTTCCTGGAATGACAGGCGTACACTACCACACCCAGCTGGTTATTTCATTTGCATAGTTGAAATTATGTCACACACAATTTAATTAATGATGTTAACCATAGGCAATAATAGAGACAGAGTCCTAGTCTCACTTTTGCTGTGAATACTGAGGCTGCAGTTCTCAGACACTTGTGTTTTGTTTTCAGTCCCTGATGCTAGCTGGATTCCTCGTTTAGGCCACGTCTCCTTGGGTTAGTTCCATTGAAGTTGTGCTCCAGAAAAGCCTGACTGGGGTAGAGTGAAGCCAGATGTTCACAGACATTTTGATTAACTTACCCCCTTTCAGCCACTTTTCAAATCTAAGACTGTTTCTGCAGAACAGACAAAATTCTTTGCCCCCTAATGCATCAAAACTGGATTAGGAATTACAGTCCAGTGACAGTTTCTTGTGTGTCTGTGGAAGGGTTACATGTTGCTCAAAGGTTAATATTGAATTTTTTTTTAGACCATAAGCTTTCTGATAATTGGCAGTGATTTTTTTATCTATACGCTGATTTTTGAAAATTGAAGTAGTTGTGCTGTGTGTGTGTGTGTGCACACGCGCATGTGTGGTGTGACAAAAGACTGTGTGTGAACCAGCGCTCTACCACTGAGCCATGCCCACATCCCCTAGCAACCACATTTGCAAGCTTGATATTTTATATTAAACCTTGACTTCTAACTTCTAAAGTTTGGAAGGGGCTAGCATCAACTGCGCAGCTTTCTTTGAATGAATGAAGTCGTGAGGTGTGAGTCAATGATTATTTATTATTTTTTTCTCTTTTTTATTTTTTATTAGTTCACAAGGACTCACTTGGGTTTGTGGAGGAGGAAGAAGAAAATACTGTTCCTACTCTCAGTGGTGACATCTTTATTACATGTGTTTTACATATGTGACTGTTTCTGGAACATTATATCTAATTAATTTATTGTCTGTTTGAGTCTGTCTTATCTCACTTTAGCATAATGGTCTCTAGTTCATTTATCACCTGAAAGTGACACGATTTTATTTTTTCATAGAGCTGCATACAACTCCACTTTGCATTTATACTATGTTTTTTTTTGAGGGAATCATATGTTGACAGGCATCTGGACTAGCTCCCTGTTCTGACTACTGTGAATACTACCGTAATAAAAATGGACGTTGGGGCCCTGCTGCCATCGGTAGCCACGTGTTTAACATAGTTCTTCCCTGTTACACAGCAAACCTCTCCTCGCTCTTGCAGGCATTCTGACTGTTATTGCTAGGTCAGTGCAGCTGTTCCCCCTAGATGGATCATTCTCAAGAAATTACGATGCTTCAGGATTCGTCCGGGGAGAGGGTCAATCACCAATGATGGAGTCGTCCTGCCCAAATCAGTGAGTTACAATGTGGTTGCTTGGGCGTGGGTCTG
The DNA here is from genome assembly GCA_028555095.1 of Dicrostonyx torquatus. NCBI lineage: Eukaryota > Metazoa > Chordata > Mammalia > Rodentia > Cricetidae > Dicrostonyx > Dicrostonyx torquatus. Next base: position 9,440,827 of record JAQHUG010000036.1, read on the forward strand.
TTTGTGACGATTTCTGTGCGGCCAAGCTTGATGGTCTGAGTTCAACTCCCCAAGCCCACAAGGAGGAAGATCGACTTCTACAAGTTTTCCTCTGACCGCTGATCCACACATACAACAGGATAGAAAAATAATTCATTTAATTCATTAACCAGAAGATCAGGCCTCTGCTGCAGCCGTTTTATGAACTCACTGAGAAGTAATATGCTCATATTTTTTCATTCTATCTTCACTGTTGTAACATCAGTCTATTAAATTACGTTAAATGGCCCTTTCCTCATTAAGTTTCATAGCCTGACTCCTTTAGAAGGCCTAAAAGTATTGCCCAACCTCTCCCCCCCCCCCCTCAGGTAGTCCTAAGTTGTGTTGAACATCAAGGGCTGTTGTGAAAAAAAAAATGACACACAAATGTCTTGCAGTCTGAAGGGGCAAGGGAAGCAGGCTATCCTAACAGTTTGTCTTGGAACACTGAGAGGATTTATGTGCTGGCTATGCAAACTAAACCCCCAGAGAGATGGGACTTGCTCAACAGGTCCCTCAGGAAAACCATCTGCTCCTAGCCACACCAAACAGCCTTAGGTCCTTCTTCAGGAACGAAGATCAGAGTCACTGTCTCATTAATCCTAGAAGTCTGGCTCTGTGCCCACCTATTTCCTCCTCCCCATCTTCCATCCAGTCGGAACTGTGAAGGAGAGAGGACTGGGGGAATCGCTGTGCACTCGGGAATCACTGGGTTTGGGTAGCTGGAAAAGGCGAGTAAACTGGGAGCAGGCATGACACAAAGAGCAGCCTTCACTGTTTTAATCATAATGCCATTTCGTTCTCTAAACTGATTATTATTGTTCGAACATCTATTTGAAACAGACCTCGCGGACGGCACATCAATTACTTCAAAGCCCCTGAATTCTCGCCCCCAGCTAAGCCATTCATCGAACTGGTGATTGAGAGCAACTGAGACATATGGATTACCAGAAGGGAGAGAGGAGAGAAAACATTATTGGAAAAGCAGAGGTCAGCTATAAATTGCCTTGCTGGAGTGTTTTGGGAAGGGAAACAGTGCTTTGGGAAGGTCATCGTCAGTGATGACAGTGTGAAGAATGAGTCGGGGGAGTCGGTGAATAATGGCACCTGACCAGGATGTGGTTAGAGCAAAAGCAACAAGGAGGGGCTGGCTGCTGCCTTTCATTACCTCCCTGTCCCTTCCCGACATCTGCACATGAAACGAAACAGGAAGAGTTTGGATCTACACGGAAGAATTCTAGCACGCCTTCAGTCAGTGCGTTGTGACTCTTGCACAGATGGTGTTCCCCAAGTGTCTAGCTACGTCTCTAACCCCCTAAATAAGATAACCAGTCAGGATCTAGCTCCACGTTCTCTTCTCCTGCTTACATGGCTGCCTGCACATTTCTTCATTTGTGAAATAAGGTAATTAAGTTGGGTAGCCTCCAACATCTTGACAGCTTTGACAGCTTGAGGCCCTGCCTTTGAGAAGCCAGAGGTTTTGTGATTTCTTATCCAGTTTAAATATCGAGTGACATCTATACAGTGTGTGGTGATATTATGGGTAATTCCTGAACCCCCATCTATTTTACTTATGCTAGAAACTTCCAGATGCTCAACATCAGACTCCATCTTCTCTAGGTGGATTGCGGACACCTTCAAGCCTTCTGGCTGGTCATGCACTGCTTGGCTTCATTTTAATGCCAACGAAGTCAAGAGGAAGATGATGCTTGTGGCTCGGCTTATTAGGCCAGTCCGGTTCCAGTCACTGTGGGGTTGGCTGAACTAAAGCCATGCTTACTGATTGACGTCAAGTCACAGAACACAGTGTCATTAGCTCTGCTTACCTCTCAGCTTAGCAGTTTTCTATACTGATTGCTTTGAAGCATGTCCGTCTATCCAAAGGCCAAAGCAACAGTCTTGGGAGCAGAATTATCATGCATATCAAGCATCATTAACATATCTGCCCAGAAGAAATGTGTGGGCCTGGTACCAGTGAAAAGGAACTTGTACTATACTTAGTGTTCTTAGGAGTTTATCATTTATTTCCTAGGAATCCTTAAGGAAGTCAGTAACCCCAATTATCTAATTAATCTTAATGCTACTTATGAACATTTGCCGTATGATTGCACTGCTTTAAAGGTTTCTCCATCATTTTAATGTTTTTGCTCACTGGCTCATCAAATCCCTAGAATAGGATCATGGTCAAAACTTTTTGGAGACTGGAAACTATGTAGTGCAGTCCTCAGCATCTCCAGCCTACGCTTTGATTACTAGGGTTAAGTATGTATGGTACTCCAGGCATCCTCAAGACCAAAGAACCCCCTTACTCCTTCCATGTGAGGGGATGGAAGGGAAGAATTTTTTATACTGGTACTTCTGTATCTATCACCCTTTGGGAACAGTAAATAAATAGACTTTTAGTGGCTTGTGTTGGACAAGTCTGACCTGACATTGCGGTCATTTCTCCTGAAAGAAAGATCCGTTTTCATTGGTGAGGCCTGAAATTTACATTGTTGGTATTTGCTCACAACTAAGCAAAAAATAAAATTTTCCCTGCAAGAATTTTCTTCTAATTAAAATAAAGACAAATTATATCCAACGTATAAGCATGCACCAGCCAATTCCTGCAATTTGATCTGGTAAGAAGGAGAAAGGAAGGCAAGAAATTCCCACAGAAGGTTTTTCTCAAGAAATTACATCCTGCAGTCAGAATCAGAATAGGCTTTCCAACTCGAAAGGGAATTCAGGTCATGCATGTGAGCCGGCAGTTCTGCAGCCCAAGCACATACATGGGCTAGTGAGAGCACATACCAAAAGCAAACTCTTTTCCGTGCTCTATTTACCAGAAAGTCTTTTCAGCAGTTTCTGTAAATCCTTACCTTGTTGCCAACCACTGATTTGAGGTTCAAAAGCAACCAGAGAATAGAGCTATTATTTCTCTGACTTTTCATTAATTCTGGGCCTATGGTGACTGAACATCGTTCTTTCCAGAAACTCAGAGGCATTGTTTGCTGAGCTGCTATGCTAATTTGTACCTTGGAGCAAGGCTTGAGCTAGGGCCCACTGCAGAGACGGTGCAAACGGACTGGGGAGAGGCTATGGCACCCAGACGCTGGAGTTGGAGATGACTAAACAGGATTTAACCGTTACTCTGTTTGCGTTTCATTGCTCTGAATTCTGATGATAAGAAAGTCGCCACACGTGCCTTCTTCACCTTAAACTCAACAGGTCACATATGAATTCGCTAGCATCCCCCCATTCCAACTTGCTATTCTTTGGGTATTTCATACCTTGATTTTTCAAAATAATATATTTTTTTTTTACTCCTTGAAAGTTCTGTACATTTAAACAAATGTATATTTTGGTATACCCACCTACCACCACCTCCTTCTTAACCCCCCCAGTACCCCCACCCTCCACACCTTCATTAATCATTCACTGATCATGTAGAAATCCAAGCTAGAAACCATTCCATTCCTCTTGATTCTTCCTTTCGTCCGGCATTTATACTCAATGAACGTCTCCTGACCATCCGTTCCACCTCTAAAATGTCTTTGAATCCGCTCATTCCTCCAACCACTATCCTCATTTTCTCTCTCCTGGATCTTTGTCAGAGCCTAATGGGTCTGCCTGTCTCCAGGGCAACCACTTTCTATTCCACCCACTGATCTGTGCCAGGGTGTGCTTTCTGAATAGCAAATCTGATCTTGTCACTCACACAATTAAAATCCTCCAGTGGATCCCAGCCACTTACAGCATGGAAATTTAGGCTCCCGAGCTCAGCCCACAAAGACTGCTTTTAATTTGGCTTCTGCGCCTTCCACCTGCAACCCAAGCCACCCTCCTTGAGTTTTTCAGTTTGGCATCTTATATGCGCTCTTGAGTCTCCACGGCTTTGCATGCGCAGTGGCCACGCCTGAAACAGCTTTCCTATCCTCTGTCCCCCGAACATCTACTCATTCCTTCTAGATGGAATTCTAGCAACACCTGTTCAGAGCAGCTCAGATTCCTCGTGCCTCCCGTGCGTGCCGTCTCAGGAACAATCTCACATACAGCCGTGGTTTTGCATGCCTTTCCCCCCATCTTTCTTTGAATTCATTTGAACATTGTCTTTGTGTTCTCAGCCTCCAGCCAAGCGCCTGGCAGAGGAGAAGAACCCACTACATGCTTGCTGAATATGAATGAACACCCCGAGGCAGCTGGTTTCAGTAACAGCAGAGCCACTCTGGGCCTGCAACTTAAAGTCCTTTGAGACTCTGTCCTCATTTGCAAAATCAGGGACAAAACCAGAGCTATCTTCCTGTGCTGTTGTAAGTAGTAGAGAAGACACTGGCGTGCTCTGGGAACTGATGCTCTTGGTATAAGAAAGTGTAATTATTGTGACTCATTACACAACATATATTTATTTTTAGAAGTTTTTTTTTTTCTGTGTGTATGGGTACACGTATATGTGTTTGTGTAGGTGTGTGCATATGAACGCAAGTGATCTCAGAGGTCAAAAGAGGTCAGCCAGACAAGGGTGCAAGAAACCAAACAAGGGTCTACTGGAAAAGTAGCAAGTGCGCTTAATAGCTGAGCCGTTATTCCAGTGCCCTCCAACATATTTTAAACCTTATTTACAGATACGTATAACAAGGATACATCACTAAACAGATTTGCAACGTACCTTGCCTCTCTTGGTCTCCTGGCAAATTGATCTGGCAAAGTCTGGCCCACTGTCTTTCCAAGCTGCTTCGGTCCTAGACCAGGCAGAGCTTAGCAGGCTCCGTCTTGCTGCACACACACACTTGCCTGCTTCTCTGGTAGATCACACTGGGCCATTTCACATAGCTATCTTTTCTACATTCGTCTGTGATGTCCTTGGGGTTTGTTCTCTTTGCCATCCTACAAAGCGAGTCAGATTTCCAGACCAAGTTGAGGACAATGTAGACAGAATATCCACATACTGACCGTTCTCCAGACTGCCCTGCTTCCAGTTGAGGAGTGGTCCAAGAGGTGCCCCTGGGCTCATGAATCCTCCTTTGAAGCTTCCCTTGATGGCCATTTGACTTTTGCGTGGGGATCGAGATTGTGCGGGAGATTCCCCAGGTCACTGTCATCTCTGCCATTTACTTCAGAGCTCTTAGAGGGCACGGCATTCTTGGTTTCTCAGCATCAAGTCTGCAAGTGTTGGCACATGCTTTCCTGCTATTCAGGTGCATATCCCCTAGCAGTGTCTTTCTGGGACCTTCTACCCTTCCTCCTTCCTGAGCTGCAGACCTACTCAAGGTCCCATTAATGGCAATGTTTTTAAAGGATGGTTAATTGTCTCTGGTGATTTGTCCAGTGTTTTGCCTTGTGCTATACATGCAGCCATTCACATTTCCTTGTATGACATCTTTGGGGAGCTATTATAATACCCCTCTTTGAAGGGGAAAAGACACACCGAGGCGCAGAGAAACATGCCTTGGGAGACATGTCAAAAGGCTTGAATCTGCTCATGAGCAGGGTGAGATTCTGCCCCTGAATCATCCAGACACTACCACTCTTCTCCCCATCTGCACCTTCGCCTTCCTCTGAGGCCTTTACCCTTCCTCCAGTGGTGTGTAGCTGAATATACATATCTTTGACTCATGATGAATTTGCCTGTCTCTCGACTGTGGTAAATCACAATCTCGCCCACTGTGCGACCTCAGGCTGTCTCAGTCCCTCTGTTTCTCTTGGTACCAAGTGAGGTTTTCTTCAACCTTTGAAATGGAGCAGAAGGCAAAAACTGGTGGCTCCTTCTTCTGTATATTCCTACATTCTGTCACAGGCTAGCCTCGGCCAAACCAGTTAGGCGAACATGTTAATGAGCCTTATTGACATAAAAAGCAAAAGGAATGAATGAGTATAATACTGTTACCATTCAATTCTGTCAGAGTCGGACTCTCGGGTAGCTGAGGTAGGTTTTCAGCTCCTGATAATTGCCCTCTTGCTTTCTCCTCCGGAATTTCGATAACCATACTTAGGTTATGTGGCTTAAGGGGGTTGAACATGGGGACTTCGTACTTGCTGGGCAAATGCTGTATCGGATAAGCTGGATCTGCATTCCTGCCCCCCACCCTGCATGACTTTAGGAACTGAACCAGGGCCTCACACATGCTACGCAAAACACTCAACCACTGAGCTACATCCCCAGTCCAAAATTCTGAACTATCATTTGTCTCATACAGCAATTTTAGTTTGTTAATTTATAGTATATTAAATAAATACCCCAAATCTAACTGTTCATGATAGTCTTATTCATTTTAATTGAATTAAGGCAATATACTTATTTATAAACGTAGAAAACTAATTTTTGTTTTGTTTTCTGGTTTTTTGAGACAGGTTTTCTCTGTGCAGCCCTGCCTGTCCTGGAACTCACTCTGTAGACCAGGCTGGCCTCAAACTCTGCCTGCCTCTGTTTTCTGGGTACTGGGATTAAAGACGTGTATCACCACTGCTCAATGAGAAAACAATTTTTATAGGTAGAAAAAGAGCACATGTTTGAGACCAGCCAATGACTGCAGAGTGGAAGCTTGTCTCAAAGAAAAAAACCTAAGCCAGGCGGTGGTATCACACTACAGAGGCCGGCAGTTTTTGTTTTAGACCAGCTACAGAGCAAGATCCACAACATACAGGGCTACACAGAGAATCCCTGTCTCAAAAAAAATAAATGAACAGAGTAAGAAAAGAGAGCCTTCTCTAACATCTAGCAAGATAAATGGTGGGACTAGAAAAGATCATATTGAGTAAGGTAATCCAGACCCAGAAAGTCAAGTATTTTATGTTTTCTCTCATCTGAGTTTCCTAGCTCCAAATCTTCAGATATAATATAGACCCCACATTTTATCAAGGAAACTTCTCCTTGCAGTTGGTGGGGAGCATAAGTAAATCACAACAGATGAATTTTCAGACCTGAGGAGACCAGCTCCAATGGATTCACCGGCAACCCAACTCCTGTACCTAAATCTCAGGGATCATTCCCAAAGAGGGGCAGAAAGATTGCAAGAACCAGAGGAATATGGAGTTTGCTGTGAAATTATGTCTCCTAGAAATGTCAGACACTACATCTATGAGGCTTCATGAGCATGGTTTCCTGAACAGGAGCTGAACAAGGAAAACAGCAATAGACATGCTATAGATGGTGGGGAGCTCATAAGGCCTCAACCCTATCAAAGAATCACTGGCAACCAAGGAATGCTAAAAGTTGGAAGGATTGTCTTCCCTAAATAGAGCACACCTTTAGGTTATCCAATACCAAATGGCCAAATGGTCAGTCTTGAAACCATAAACATATAAATAACAGTATATAGAATTAATAAGTTGTATTTATGTATTTAAGAATACACACACCACCACCTACCACCATCTCTACCACCACCAAAAGTGAAAAGGGACCACGAGTTTGAAAGAAAGCAGGGTAGAGAATTGTGGGTGGTATATGGGAGGGGTTGAAGGGGACAAAGAAAAGGGGGAAACGATATACTTATATTACAATCTCAAAAAAATATAATTTTCAACAAGAGTAAAAAAAAAAAACTTTAGCTCCCATAAAAACATCTCATTGTACCCTCTTCTTAGTTAATTAATTTGAAGATTTTGTTATTATTGGGAACAATCATTTTGCTTGTAGTTGCTTTTCATTGCATTTCTGGGAGATAGATAAGAACAGGCAAGTGTACACTGATTTTTAGAATAAGATGAACCTCATGCTGATCTTAGTATTCATGGCTTTTCTTACTATCAAATCTCATGGATCTACTTGAGAAAATTGAAATTTGACAGATGGGAAAGCAAAGTTAATTGAAATAAAACATTTAACTTGCATGTTCTTGAGCTGAATATGTTTTATTTATGTAAAATAACTTAAAACAGAAACTTTATTCCTTAAACTCATCAACATGGCACAGAAAACAATAAATAAATGTTCTGTATGAGTCAAAAGGGTATTGTTATAAAAATACCCTCTAGACTCATGACATGAAACCTATACACTTCTGTCTGTAGATGTTGTTATGCTGCTTTCGGCCAATGGCTAAGCCAGGCTGAAAGATATATATGCAGAGAAAGGGAGAAGCCACGTAGCCACCACAAGAAGTGAACATTTATTTATCTGATAGAATAACAGAACTCTACCTAGCAGTTCAGCTTACTTCTGTTCTGTGGACCCTTTCAGCTTATCTACACAAAGATTAACAGTGTGGAGATGCAAGGTAGTCTCAGTCCATATGATATGTCCCTGGTAACTCATGTGTTTGAAAACTCCCCAGACAATTGTGGATGGATGGGGGTAGACGGGACTGGGAATGGGAGGGTCAAGTGGAGAGTGTTGTCAGAATTTCTTTTTGGAACCACCAGCTCCCAAAAAATGACATGGAAACTTTGTATTGATTATGAGAGGTTGGCCTTAGCTCAGGCTTATTCACAGCTAGCTCTTATAACTTAAATTAATCAATTTCTATTAATCTACATTCTGTCGTGTGGCTCTTTACCTTTCCTCCATAATGTATGTCTGCCTTCCTCCACATTTCTGGCAAAATCTACCTTTCTTCTTCCTATCTCTGCTCAGAAGAACCTCTCCTGCTATTGGCCATACAGCTCTTTATTAAACCAATCAAGCGCCTTAGGCAGGCAAGGTAAAACAGTAACACATCTTTACACAGTTTGCTCAAATATCCTCCAATGGGGAAGGGTAGAAGAGAGGAGAATAAAGAAGTGAGTATCGGGAGAGACTAATAAAAGTAATGGCCATTTGAGGGCTAGTATGGATACATAACACAATAGTTGTTTCCTAAAACACATATATGCAAATGACCTAAATGAAATTTCCAAATAATGGGGGAGATAGATCCCCAACTGGTCACCACTTTTTACCAAATGAAGCTTCTAGTATTGAGACTGGGTTACATCGTATTGAGTTGTTGGCCAAAGGGGTCCCTTGGGAACACTCAACCCAGGCTGCTGCCAAGACAATAGGTTGCTCTCAGCAAAGTACCATTGCTGAAGACAACACCAATACATTTCCTTTGATCATGGAGAGGGTGATCTGGTACCTACACTGAACCTTCACCCCTGTGTTCTAGTATCTTTGTTATGGGAAAGAACTCTCTAGGCTTCCAAAAGAGAAATGTAGGCACCAACAAAGCCAAAAGCAAACAAATGTTTTGTAATCTTTGTTCTACAACCTGTCAAGCCAGCAAAATATACTAGGGCAATGGTGACACAAAACTTGTGAAAATGGTCAACCAACGTCTGATTTGACTTAAGTCCCACTTCATGAGATAGAACCCATAACAGATACTGTTTGTGTGACCAACAACTGGACTCTAGATAGGCCAGGGACCTAGGATAAAGCAAAATACTACTGGAATTTTTTTTAAAAAAAAAGTAACAATAAAATTATACTTTGCTAATAAAAATTTTGCTAATGTGTTGGGGACTGTGGATCCCCAGACCCTGAGTTTCCTGTGACACCCCCCCCGCCCCGCCGCCCACTGGAATAAACAACTTGTTTTCCTGTGCTTGCAGCTGTTCTGAGCAAACAACTTGTTTTGCAGATGCTCTGAGCAGGAGACCCTCAGGAGTTCCTGATGGCAGGGGAGTGGTTTCTGGTGGGCTTGCAGTTGAGAGTTAGGGCATGGCCATTAGTCAAAGAGACCCTATATAAGCTGCCTTGGTACACAATAAAGAGGGCATTCTTGGGGAATTCTTGGTGTTACCCGTATTTCTCTCTGCGTGTGTGTGTGTGTGTGTGTGTGCGCGCGCGCGCACGTGCGCGCGCACGTTTCAATCTCCAGGCCCTTGCCCGACTCACAAACCGTACCTTAGTGCATAAAACAGGTATTGCACTACACTAATGTTCCTAATGATATTCTGCTGGGCTGTAGATCAGGGCCTTATTCAGTAGCCATCAGAAGCGTTTCTTCCTGCAGCAGATGGAAAGCAATGCAGAGACCCACGGACAGACATTATGCAGACAGATAAAAGACCTTGGAACATTCAATCCAAACTCCCCATCAAATTCTCCCCCTCAGGGCTTAGGGAACTCCTTGGAGGAGACGCAAAAGAACATAAGAACCAGAGGGGATGGAGAACATCAAGAAAACAAGATTCTCTAAAACAAGATTCTCCATATGTATGTACTCACAGACATAGAGGGAGTGTGTACAGGTCTGTACCAGATGGGGTCCTAGAGCTGAAAGGAGAAGGAGACACATGGACCCATCCCTAATCCAGAAGCAATCCCAATTGATAACCACTTGCAAATGAAATTTTAGTTTCCTCCAAAGGAATCTCACTGGGGAAACAAACTACTCTTCAAGGCAGGCTGCTTGCCCAGCAGTAGATGGCCAACAGACAGCGAACTCACTATTGTCTCTGAAGTTTCCTTAGGTTATAATGTCAGGGATTTTTCCATTTCTTTTTTGAACACTCTAACCGCCCTAACTGACTCAAACCTCTCCCTTCAGAGTAAAAAGCCCATGCTCTGGACTTGAAATTCCACCAATCCTCACCCTGGAAATCACCTTGGAAAGCTCCACCTCCCATCCCAAGAAATCCTATATAAACCCTGTCTTCTGCTCAGTTCTCTGCTGCTTCTTGCCTAAGCAGAGGAGTCCACCCTCCTGGGTTCTTCCCTCCCAATAAATCTCTTGTGAGGCTTGTTGTGCAGTATGACTTTGGGGTATTCCTTGGATCCACACTGGCAGGATACCTTTCCCCTCAGAACTGAAACACTTACAGGGAGGAACTGGGAGGAATATAGGTAGGGAACCATGATCAGGATATGTGAGAAAAAAATTTATTTTTAATATAAGAAAAAACAGATTTAATATTGTCCATCAAGTATACTATGATAATCCTATATTTCATTTCATTTAAAGTACGCATTGGCATTGACTATATGTATTTATTTGAGCTGAATAATCTGGTATATTATAACTGATCTTATTGAACTGATTGTATAGATCAAGTCGCTAAATTCAAATAGTTATTTAAAGAATAATTCCCACCCTCATGTCAATTAGTAACTGTAAATTCATTTGAAATCTAATTATTGAATCATTATTTTAATGATCTATTTTATTTTTAATTATGTGTATATGTGTGTGCCTGTGTGGGGGATGTACATGCGAGTGCAGAAGTCTATAGAATTCAGAAGAGGACATAGATAGCCTGGAGCTGGATTAGAAGGTGTTTGTTGGAAACATCGTAAATGTCCCTTGGCTGAAGGATGGATAAGGAAAATGTGGTACATTTATAAATTGGAGTACTACACAGCAGAAGAAAATAATGACATCTTGAAAATGCCATCTTGCTGGCAAATGGATGGATCTAGAAAACATCGTATTGAGTGAGATGACTCAGACTCAGAAAGACAAATATCATATGTACTCATTCATAAGTGGCTTTTACACATAAAGTAAAGAAAACAAGCATACAATTCACAATCCCAGAGAACCTAGAGAACAATGAGGACCCTAAGAGAGACATACATGGATCTAATCTACATGGAACGTAGAAAAGGACAAGATCTCCTGGGCAAAATGGGAGCATGGAGACCATGGGAGAGGGCAGAAGGAGAAGAGGACAGGAGAGAAGCAGAGAAAAATGTAGAGATCAATAAAATCAATAAAAAAGAAGATATTTGTTAGTGTCCAATGAGGATGGTGGAGCCAAACTTGGGTTTACTGAAAGAGCAATGTGTGCTCTTCACTGTTGAACTGTCCTTCTGTCTCTAAAATAAATTCTGTTGTGTGTGTGGGGTCAATGTACCAGAGAAAATCAATTTAAACAAGTGAAATAAATAACTTTTTTAAAAAAACATAATTTTGTGAATATTGTCTCAAAATTCACACAAAACTTTCTGTCTGCCCTACCAAATGCCACTGGAGTGTACATGTTTTTCAATTTGTTCACTGAAAAAGTAGCTCCAAGCAGCTACTTTAAATCGCACTTTTAAATCCTGGAGATAATAACTGAAAAACAATGACCATGATTTATCAGTCATAAGGATATGGTTGAGGCCGTTTCAATAATTTTATGTATTCTTTCTAACTTCTTAAATACCACAGAATATAGAGAATTCTCTATTTAAAAAGACATAGGACACTGCAAGGCCTTAGCAATATCTGTGTTCTTGATAAGATTGGTCTCCATGTAGCCATAGATCCCGTATAAGCCACCCCTCTACAAAGTTTGCCCTCTGTTCCTTCACCCTTCTTTTCTGATGCTTGTGTTCTTTAACCCATTTGCATCACCCAATCCCCTGAGGTTTCTTCAGTCATGCTACAGTTAGTTTGGTCCAGGTATACTGCTTCCTATGCTACTGATGCTCTTGTTTTGGGGTGAACATGCTTTATTTTGCTCAGTCATCTGCGGAAAGTAGAAAAATACCTGTCCACCAAAGACGCCCATATTCCAATATCCAGCCTGTCACTGTTGCAAAGTAAGGGGAAATTAACGTATTGGGTCACATTCAAGTTGCCAATCACATGATCTTAAAACAGGGAAAATATTCTGGGTTATCCTGAAGGACCAAATGTGTAAGGGTTATTAAGTGGAAAAGAAAATAAAAAAGGAACCAGAGTAATGCAATAGAAGGACTGGATCCACCACTATTGACTTGTAAGAGATTGCAGTCCAAGGAAAATGGCCGGTCTCCACTAAAGTCAAGGTTACACTAGTGCCTTCAATAGAATTGCCCTGCCAGCATCCTGGCTTGAGCCCCAAAAAATCAGACTTTTGATCAATAGGGCATAAAATAATAATTGTGTGCTTCTTTCAGTTTGTTTTGGCATCCATCTAAGTACATGGTTGTATCCCTGTGATGGGGACCCTCTGGGTTCCATACTCTCCTAGAGAGCTCAGATACTTGATATAAAGTTTTGATGATTGCTTTTCACTAGGCAGGAAGACATGTCTACTTTTCTACCATTACTGCATTTTCAAAGGACTGGGCATAATCCCATGTTGAAATATGTAGCCTATGATGGTATACCAGCTTCACTTTTCCATCTTGAATACAGATTTTTCAGGTTACTATGGAGTATTCTAAGTGTAGAACTGGTCACCCACCATCTCACAACCTGAAATTACTACTCTTATTTATTTAAAAAAAAAAATACTCTGTCCCAGTCAGTCAAGCACGATGTCTTCATATCATGCTTTTTAGAAGTCTTGTGACATTTTTGTAAAATCTAGGTTCTCTAATTCTCTGACTTTAGCCTATATGAATCACTAGCCTTGAACAGTGACCCTGCTCATTCCCACAGAGACCTGGAGCTTTAGGGAAATCAGACGTAACCAGAGCACTGGTTTGGTACATCATCTGCTCTTTTGCCATAGGTGAGGAGTTCCTGGAACATTGTAAAACCAAGAAATGCTGAGCATTGTCCCATCTGCTCTCCTGACTCACATCCATCATTGCCAGTGTGTATATTAACATGGAAGTGCAGACCAGGCGGCCACTGGTGTCCTCGGGTGCCTCAGGTTGCTTAGGTAACATTACAGAGCAGTACCCACACCATCTTTGCAGGGGTTCTCTACACAAGACTTTTTTTTGGAGGATGGATGGAAGAAGAAGGGAGGAAAGGGAGATGCCAAGTGTTGGAGAGCAAGCAGGATGGGCACTGCGGAGATAATAACGCCATGAGGCAGAAAGTAAATTAATAGAAGTAGGTTAATTCAACTTATAAAAGCTAGTTAGAAACAAGCCTAAGCTATTGGCTGAGCGTTCATAACAAATAAGTCTCCGCATCCTGATTTGGGAGATTGCAGGTGGGACAGAGAAAGATTCACTACATTAAATTAAATCCATTTACATTTACATGATAAAATGGCCCTTTGGTTTTTATTTTGCTTATTTATGCTTTGAGTTATCTGCTTAAGGATTGTTTTTTCTTGTGTTATTTGTAATGGCTAAAAGTACTACGTGAATATTCATGAGCAGGGGAGCACTGAATGCCTCCTTAGGAGCCTGGCCAGTGTGCATATTTGAATCTCACATCTGAAACAAGGTACAATATGCTCTTTGCCATTACTGTAGGTCTCTAAGTGTCTGTATCATTTGTATTTGTTATAAAATATCAAAAATATCACCCGCCTCACAGAATTACTGAGGATTAAGATTTAAACGTGCCACAGAGCACAGCACACATTAAAGCCTCACTCATTTAAGTCTGTTACCCTCTCCCACGCTTGCCTATTTTAAAAAATGAGTGAGAAATTGTTGCAGGGAAAACAGAGAGCCCACAGAACAGCATGATCAGACCCACTTAGAGATAAATGCTATGAACATCTTATGGAATATTTTCTGTATACTTTTAAATTATTAAAACTTTTAAAGATGTGTGGTGTAGGAGTTCCTTCTGTCTATGTGTTACTTTCATTGGTTGAATAAGGAAACTGCCTTGGCCTTTTGATAGGGCAGAACTTAGGTAGGCAGAGAAGACAGAACTTAATTCTTGGAGAAAGAAAACAGAAAGAGAGACTTGCCATGGAGCTGCCAGTTCAGATGTGCTGAATATTTTCCAGTAAGCTATGACCTCATAGTGACATACAGATTATTAGAAATCGGTTGAATCAAGATGTTAGAGTTAGCCAGTAAGAGGCTAGAACTAATGGGCCAGGCAGTATTTAAATGAATATAGTTTCTGTGTGATTATTTTGGGTGTAAGCTAGTCTTGGGCAGCCAGGGCAAACAAGGGGCCCTGCTCTCTGTAACAGATGTGCAGTATTATAAATGTAGCATTCTCAGATGGTTTTGATTTTTTTTCATGAAAGGAGATCATGCCATGTATGTTTCATTATATCATCCTATAATTAATTTAAACAACCATTTGACAGACATTTATTTGTCTCCAAGTTTTGGTTAGTCGGCAGTGAAAAATACACACACAAAAGCAAACTTGGATTAAAGAGCAACCATGGCTGTAAATAGGGACAAAAATACTAAATATGGGTAAAGGAGTACTAACTGCATAATTGCTGATACCTCAGCAAGCCCTGTGTTTATCACTGGAACAGCTTTTTCACATGGGTCTGACATCCTTTGCTTCAAATGATTTGGGGATTACTTTATTTAACTGGGTTGTTTCTCTGGCCAAGCCATACCCGGCTAGGAGGGATAGGAAAACATGGTGATACATATGAAGAATGAACAGCACAGAGGCTGTGACTGTAACATTAAGAGAACTGGGGCTGAGGAGCCTGGAGAGGCCTAGTGTTGAGGTAGAAAGGGGCCCACTCTAGTTCTAAACCTTGGGATTTTCCTGGTGTAATGAAAGCACCTTTGGATGAGGGAAGGACTGTTAGGGAGGTAAGAAGTGCCAGTGAATCAGGTAGGACCCTTCCTGGACATGGTTAAGGAATGGGGTGCTACCTGACCCATAGGAACTCCCCACTTCCGGGGGAGGTTCAAACCCATTTTATTAAAAAGTTCTAAACACATGTTGCCCACATTAATATTCTAAAAATGCAAGGGGGAGAACAGATGAATTGCTGCTGTATTTGTGAAGTGGGGTGACAGAACAAGGACATGGCTAGCTCCTCACAGCTACACTGAAGCTCTTAAGCAAACCTGACATGACTGAGAGGCATGGCCCAGAGGAGCTGCCATGTCTGGTGTGGCTTGTTCCTGCTGCCACGTTTACTGAGTCCCCAAGGAACTATGCAGACCTGTCCACAGACTTACTGTGCCCTCGTGCAAAATTCGCTTTATTTCTATTCCTGTAAAGAAATATATTTGGAAAGTTGTCTGGTATCTTTTAAAAGCTTGCCTCTCTGATGACAACGTCTGGTTGATTGACATTTAGGCCACAGTGGCACAAGAAAATGGCCAGCGATTGGTGCAATGGATACACACGCCTACCTGATTCATCCACTGGGCTCAGCTTGGTACCAGTGTTTTTTGTTTTCCATTCATTAAAATTCCTATCAGGGCACAAAATGCTGAACATCACTGAAAACAAAACCAACAATACAGCCAACCCCCAAGTTTCCCCCAAAAAAGCTTAGGCGCCAAGACAGCCAAGTTGTTCGATAAAGAAACAGAGGAAACCATTTATATATTGCTTTTTCTTCCTTCTTAAACGCTTTGTGGGATTTTTAAGCTTGAGATTTTGTGACATCTGTAAAACCATGAGCACTGAGGTTTTGTTTCTTTTATTTCTTCTCTGCTTCACAGAGAAAAGCTAAAAAGTGGAGAGGATAACAGATATTCTTCTAGACTCTTTCTCTGTCGGTCTTTCAGGCTCTTTCTACACATTCAAAAGTAATAGAAAAGATTGGTTTTGTGTCAAGTGAAGTATTTTATTTTTTAAAGTGTTGCCTTTCTCTTGACAAGCTGGAGAAGCATGGAAAGGTTAAAACAGGTATCTCAATAAATACTACAATGCTACACAAATATACAAATATTTTGTTCTCTATTTTCAAAAACTGCACGTGCAAATTGATTCCAATTTCAGGAAATGCAATTATATCTTAAGGAAAAACCGTGAACTATTCTGAGACAGGGTTGTCATTTGATATATGCTATTGGCTTTTATTTTATTCTTTATTGAATGCATATGGACCTACTGGTTTTACTTTTTCTTGCGTTAGGGAAAGAGGTAGAGATTGAATAGGTTGCATACACTGCATTATTTTAAACAGACATTGTGCTACATTAGAGAAAGAATCATTTTCAGTGAATGTAACAGAGGCTTCTGGTTGTCTCCACAGGGCTCGTTCTCATTTTCTTCTATAACAACAGAGAGTTTGATTTGGGGTTTGGCACAGGGCCACCAGCTCAAGACCACATTTCCCAAACTCCCTTGCAAGGTGTGGCCTTGGAACAAGCTCTACACATGTGTGCTCAGTTTCCCAGCGCACATGCTTCTCCTCCCTCCTCCCCTTAGCTCAGTGTTAAGCATGGTGGCTGCCTGTCATCCTGAACTGTGTGAACTGGAAAGCATTCTGCTGATGGTAGCACAGAAATCCAGAGGCAATTCATGTCCCAGGTTGACAGGTGATAAATATGCCTTTCTATAACTACCCCAGTTCAGACTTCCATGCAAAAAGAAATGAGAGTTCATTATATCTATGCTTTAGTTACAAAGGACATAGATCATGAGAAGACATAGCAAAGTTCAATTAATAAATTATTTGGTGCCTAGAAGTGGGTCATTGGTTGTGATAATGACTAAAACATGGGTTCTGATGACTTAGGTAATATAAGGTCCAGGTGAAAAGGGTAACCCTGTTACCATGATGTCAGGGCAGAATACATACTTTGATTACTGATTAAGAAATTTCAGGAATGAGTCAGCATATTGGCTTATGTTGGTTACTTTTTGGTATTTTCGATGAATCTGCAAAAGGAATGAATTCAAAACATTGGTACCTGAATGTGCTTACAGCAAATGTTGGCAAGAATCTACCAATTTTAGTTATGTATGGGCAGTTATTTCCACCCAAATGTGCACATAATATGCCGCACACCATTTTAGTATTTTATGTTCTTAAAGAAACACAATTCTTAAGCAAAACAATGAAGTAAATACTATTTTAATTGCATTTTACATGAGGAGCAGAAAAGTGAAGGGAGTTGTCAATTGCATAGTGAATACATGGCATGTTTGACTTGAGCTAGACAGTCTGGTTCTAGAGTACATAACTAGAACCAGACTAGAAGAATCTAGAGTACAGATGTGGGATCTGTATGCTGTGAATATCACTGGTTAATAAAGAAACTGTTTTGGCCAGTGGATTAACAGAACAGAGCTAGATGGGGAAAACTAAACTGAATGCTGGGAGAAAGTAGGTGGAGTCAGTGAGAAGCCATGTGGCCCCGCCGGACATAGACACCGGAACTTTACCTGGTAAGTCACAGCCTTATGGCAATACACAGATTAGTGGAGATGTGTTAATTTAAGATATGAGTTAGCCACAAATATGCTTAAGTTATTGGCCAAACAGTAATACAAATATTATGGTTTCTGTATGATTATTTCAGGGCTGAGCAGCCAGGAACAAACAAGCAACCTTTTACAACATGTAACCTTATCTAGTCAAGTAAATAATTATCGATGGAATTACAATAATTGGTCTTATGGAACTACATCCCAGAATGAAGCAACTGTAAGTAAAAACTGCAAAGGTTCATGGATGATAAATAAGCACATTTCCCAATACTTGCAGTCTTAGCAGCCAGTTGTGGTAAAGATGAGACGGGTGTTGGGGCCCCACTCCAACTGTGCCTGTCAAATGGCTTTGAGGAGGCCCATCTAAAGCAGGAGAGAAGGAAGAATGAGTCCAAAGGCTATAAATAAAGGGCTCCAGTTTTAAAACATGTGGTACTACAAGGCTTTTACTATGGTTACGGACACATAGCATGGCCCAGAAACAAATGCAGTGGAAGCCTACAAGGTCCTTAAAGAAACTATGTACCTAACAAACCAAATCCTACTGAATCCCCCAAATCATCCTCATGATTTCATGTCATTACAGACCAAAGGAAGGTTATTTGAATTAGGCAGAATGGCACATGGTCTTAAATGCTTCAGAGACTCTGTGGAGGATAAGAGCAGGAAAGATCTCTAGAAGCACACCACGGGAACGGAAGCACTCGCTGCCCACATAGGGAGTCATCATTATTCCTGTCCAACCAGATGCAGCTTTCAAGAGAGTGCCACTGTTCGGGGAAGCTATGTTTAGATACTTTGGTCTTTGGTGTTTGGGGACAGGTAGTTGAACCACAAAGAGTCTTACTCTTAAGATGATGATGGTCCAATAACTAAGAGATCTGAGACTCGAACTTTAGATATTTTGCTCTTGAGGCAAGACAGAGTAGCAGGGGTTTATGAGAAAACATGCAAGCAGATATTGAAATTGACAGATGGTAACGGACATTGCTAGTGCCCCTAAAATGCCCTCTCTCCCTTCCTTCTAACAAAATTGAGATTATGATTTTTTTTAAAAGACCTTAGTTTCCAACATAACGCACAGCTAAATATGGCCATGTAATTGACCTCTGACTCATGGATTGTAAACAAGGTTTTATACAAGGTAAAGGATCCATTGCAATTGGCTGAAAAAATAAACTCTTCCATGTACCTCCTCTGCCCAGTATTCATGTGCTGGCCCTGGAACCTGTGAGTGTCACTTTATATGGAACACAAGGACTTCATAGGTGGGATTAAATAAAGCATGTTTAGAAGGAAGATTGTATTGCTTTATTCAGAGTGCCTATCCTTGCCTATGTTCTACTTTTTTAATAGAATATCACAATTGGGTAAATTATAACAACAGAAGTTGATGTGGGGGGCTGGAGAGATGGATTAGAGGCTAAGAGCACTGGCTGCTCTTCCTAGAGATCCTGAGTTCAATTCACAGTAACCACATGGTGGCTCAGAACCATCTGTAATGAGATCTGGTGCTCTCTTCTGGAATGCAAGCAGAACAGTGTATACATAATAAGTAAATAAACCTTTTTTAAAAAAGAAGAAGAAGAAGAAGAAGAAGAAGAAGAAGAAGAAGAAGAAGAAGAAGAAGAAGAAGAAGAAGTTGTTGATGTGGATTGCAGTTCCAAAGATTGGGAATTCCAAGACCATGATGCTGTCTAGGTCTTCCATGCGAAACCATTCCATGCTGGAAGACAAAGAAGCACGCAAGCATTCTAGACCTATGCCCACTCTCACATAACTGTCTCCCAAGACAATAGATATGATCCCTTCATAAGGGTGGCATCTCTGTAACTGAACCATTTCTTAAATCACTTCCTGGTCTTGGTGTTGTCTCAACAGCATTTAAAATTGACCATGAGTTTGGAGAGGACATTCAAACCATAGACTTCCTAAATATAACCACATGTGTTCTTACAAGAGGGAGCCCTAGCACAGACAGCAGAGCAAAGAAGACATAGAGAGTGTGTCCACTCAGTAAGGCTGGCTCATAGATCAACAGCTACAAGGCTTATAAAGCTCATTTTCCCCAGAAGCCTTGGGGGAGGGCACTCTTCTTGCCTCAGCCCCAGTGAAACTTACAGCAGGTTTCTGTCTCTTGAAGTAAGAAAAAATAAATCACTGTTGTTTTAATCTAGTACATTTGTGGCCTTTGTCACAGCAGCTCTAGGACACAGAATCACAGGGAAGGTAGCAGGAAGGGAAACTTGGTTAAGTCTCCAGGTGACTGTGGAGGCGCCTTCACAGCCTTGAACTTCCTACATCATGTTTTTCAGTGTGAGATCTCGATAAGCTGCTGACTTCTCTCAGGCACAATGATTTCCAGTCTCTGTTGTGAGTAGCCAAACCTGAGAACAACCGGGAATTATGTCATTTAACCTCTGTCTCCAAGCCAACATATAACTAAGTCATACAGAACAAATAGATGTCTACCCTAGTAATAAAATTTAGTATCACTTTTTCCATACCGTCATAGGAAGTAGGTAGGTAGGGAAAGCTTTTCATCTCGGCTTGGCGCCACTCGCTTGTTTCCATGACTGGACTCCAGATACGTGGAAATAATATTTTTACTGCAAAAGGCTTTTTAAGTCAGAGAAATGTTTTCAGTGGTGTGAAAGTAAGCACGTTGCTATTCATTACATGTTTTATGGAAAATAGAAATACAGCGAGTTCTTAAATACATGAAAAAGTGATTGAGAATCATTCTATCTTTGACTGATACCTTTATTTCTGTTGGCTGAGGATAATCTCATTGCCAATTGCCCATATTCTGTTTATTTGGATGGGATTTGCTCTCATTTTAGACTCAAGGTTCACCATCTGGAAAAAGTTACATAACCTCTCTAGGTTTCTGTGTCTTTGTCAACGAAGCAGGGTTTCTTCCTAATGTCCCCATCAGGGTGATGAGGTTACATAGCTTGTCTTCCCCAGGCTAAGAGTTCAGTCTCCTGAAACTAATACCAGCTACAGCCATTCAGATGAGACTGGTGAAAAAGAAGAAAAGAAAGGAAGCAAGAAATATAAGTTTGTAATTAGCAGATGACAGTTTGAAAAGTCAGGTTTACGTTTTTGCAAGCCTAGGACTGTGATCAGATTCAGGTGAATGTCAACAGCTCAGTCAGAAGTTCAGAAAGACATTTAAACAGGCCAAAGAAGGAGACTGTAGGAGAGAAAACTATATAACAGATTTTGTTGTTTGCTAGTCATGTTGTCCTAACAGCGTGTCTCATTCATGCCATACACAATAACTCCTATCATACTCTTCTGTGTTATAAGAGGAATATGAAATAAATGACTCATCCATTATCAAATAATTATTATTTACATCTTAGTTATTCTAATTACTGCATCTGTTACATTAAATTCTGTATGCCTTCCATTATATTATGTCAACAACCTACCATTCTAGCCAATATTCTTCCTTCCTGAAGTACTTTTTATTTTTGTATGGAAAGGATATTTGTATCTTTTGGTAAGTTTTCAAAAAACATGAAGACAAATGCGAAGCTTCTCTTCAATAGTGTCTGTTTCTCTGTGCTCCAATACCTCCCCTGGGTTTCTGTGTAGATATTTTGGTGCTGACAAGTTCTCTCAGAATACACTGGCACTGGTCATGCAAACCTGCCAACTGACCTTAGAGTTCGATCCCTAGAACCTGCAAAAAGGTGAAAGGAGGGAACTAACTCCACAAAGTTGTCTGTTTAACTTCATATGTGTGTAGATATGCAAAGAAAAGAAAAAATTCTAAAGGATCTTTGCATATTTAGTTTCTCTATGAGGGACATTTTACAGCCACATTGTTGTAGAATAAATGTTCATTGCCAAGTAGGCAGCAGATTTTTGGTAAGGCTAAAAGTCACCAGGTAAGTTCTGTGAAGATGAAGAATCATGTATCTTCAGTTTGCCAAAGGCAAATATTCCAAAATAAAGAGAAAACTTTTACACAGCCCAGGAAAAGAATGAAAAGGCATGGTATGTCCTTTCCAGTCATTCCAGACCATGTAGGAAGGAAATGTAATCACTGAAAAAGCATTTGACTTGTCTATTAGAATTTGTTGTTATTTAGTTTTGAGCTCTGGTTAATTCTTTTTTGGACCCTGAGCTATATCTTTTTGTCCAAGGAATGGCTTTATTTATTTGATATCACAGTGTTCCCTAGTACTGTAAGAAGAAGGTGATATGTTACCAATGCAAATAAAAATCATCTCTAAATAGTCATGCTTAGAGATGGAGACTGTGGTAGTTTAATTGAGAATGATCCCCATAGGCTCATATATTTAAATGTTTGGTTCCAAGTTGAAAGCATTTAGGAAGGATTAGAAGGTATGGCCTTGGTAAGGAAGGTGTTACTGGAGGAGGTCTTCCAAAAGCCCATGCCAGATCCAGTCAGTCGTTCTTCGCTTTCTGCCAGTGGGTAAGGATGTGGCACTCTGAGCTACTGCTCCGGCACTATGCCTGCCTGCTTCCCACCACAGTGATCATGGACTAATCCCCTGAAACTAGTCCTAGTTAAATGTTTTCTTTTGTAAAAGTTGCTTTGGTCATGGTATTTCTTCACAGCAATAGAACAGTAACTAAAAAAGATACCTGGTCTCTACATATGTTTGTTGAAAAGAAATGAGAGTTGGTGATCCCCAAGCGCACAGCCTTGCAGCAGATGGATGAAGTAACAAGCACAGTTTGATGAACAGCTGGGCTCACTAGGGAAAGGGCATGTCTCAGTTCAGGGGTCTCTTCCTATTAACATGGAGTCCCCAGTGAGATACAAAGATGCCGTATGATTTGAAGAAGACAAACAGACTTATTGAAAAGAAGGGGAAAGAGAACTATCTCAGTCTGGGGAGCAGATTGTATCCATAGCAGGCTGTACAGTAGATGTCCCATGGGAACTCCTTCTCTGCCTTAGAGAAGGGACACAAACATTGGATTGTTGCTGAGCTGGTGGCAGGTGGTGGTTGTCCTCTGCCAACATGTGTCTTTTTCCTTTGATAATAGTGTTTAGAATTCTTAATGAATAATTGGATAAATGTCCTGGGTTTCTGGGTGTGGATTCAAATCAATAGACTTGTGGTACCACTGAAATAACACCTGCTTAAGTTAATGTAGGTATCTAAGATACTACATAATTTTAAAATGAATCCAAACAAAACACACTGGAATTATATTGTTATACTAGATAATGATTTTTAGCCAAGTTCTATTTAACACAATTCAATACTTATAGTGACTTTTAGCCAGATAGCTTATACTTAATTAGGCTTCTTTTAACTTCTTCTGCATTGTCTTACATGATGACACCAAGACTTTTTTATTCCAGACTAAAATTATAGAATGCTTTTGGTAACGGAAGTTATGGGATCACAAAAATCAAATATAGTATTTCTGGAAACACAATCATATAGGCTTTAGTTCAGTGTCATAAAATAAGAATAAGGAGTACTTTTAGATGAATTATTTGGCATGGATTTTTATAATCAACAAAATTACTTTCATCTTTAATATGCAGCAAAACTATATGTATACTAAAGAATTATTTTACTTGGTGATTTATGTTTGATTTTATATGTATTTAAGGCATCTGTTTATCAGGGATGTATAAAAAGGACCTGGGTAAGAAGAGCTGCAAGCAAAAGAGGTTTAAGAAGCCCTGGTCTAGAGGATAGCAAAGCAATGTTAGTCCTGTAATTGAAGGTGGTAACGATCATCATCTCATTCTCATCCCTTTTGCTTTGCAAAGCCTTTGTCATTTACTACTCAAGCCTAAGTCGAGATGTTTTGGATTGACATTTGTCATGGGCTTTCCTGTGCTTTGCAGAGTGTATCTCTGGTCTCTACCTTGAGAGCAGTCACCCTTCCAGTTGTGACCACAGAAAACTGTCCTCAGAGCTCATCAAATGCCTTAGAAACAGTTGCTGTCCGAGAAAAATTTTTGTTTTTAAAGGCATCAGCTTTGTGAGACCAGAAATATTTGAGTGGATGATTTGGACAAAGAACTGGCCAAAAGAGACATAGACCAGGAGTTATATTTTAAATATGCCTGCTATTTGACACACGAAAATGTAAGGAAGAAATGTGAGGATACAGGAATACTCTAGTGTTGGGTATGTTTTAATGAAAAGAGAGCTCTGGCTTTTTACTTTGTTTTAATGAAATAAAAGTTTTCTCTTTGAAAGCACAGCTCTCACTTTTTTGAAGGGGAACGGCATCATTGGTGCAAATTAATAGGTGGAAATAATGATGATCAAATGAGTTTCAGAAGCATGTGTATTGAAGCTGTACATGATTAGCTGTTAACACTACATTCTTCTACAAATTCTGATTTTCCCCAGGGAATGTTAATCAGAGATACTATCTAGAACTAACATGGTATTTTATTGAGCATGCACACAAACACCGAATACAAATGTACATGCTTAGTATCAACTCTAACATGACTCTTAAAGAACAGAAAAGCAGGAAGTTGCAAATAATTCAATTTCTGAGACATCTTGGGTCTCTGAACTTCAGGAAAAGGGAGTCACTTACCTTGTATTTTTCCATGACTGATCTACGATCAGTCAAATGGAAATGTCAGAGGCTGTTGACAGAACAAGAATAATGAGCATACATTTATAGTCTTTGTCAATAGC
The DNA here is from genome assembly GCA_028555095.1 of Dicrostonyx torquatus. Lineage (NCBI taxonomy): Eukaryota > Metazoa > Chordata > Mammalia > Rodentia > Cricetidae > Dicrostonyx > Dicrostonyx torquatus. The sequence goes on from JAQHUG010000036.1 coordinate 9,465,401, forward strand.
CCAGGAGATCAATTGCCCTCTTGACCAAGACCAAGTATTTCCTTCATTGAGTGAACTTTGAGAAAAGAGGTTTCCAACCACAATTTATATCCAGGTGTTGTCCTGGCCTTTTTTGACACTTTCTCAATTGCCTTTCTCCAGGCAAAGGAAATTTGAAAGTCCACAAAGATCACTAACTTTGCTTTCTTCCAGTTAATGTTTACTAAGCAATGAACTGGCAGATGTGTTCACTTGTGGCCAGGAAACAATTGGGAAAGGATGGGCCATGTTTTTAGGGTGTTTGTCAGTCAACATTTCTCCATTTGTATACTAGTCACCTAAGAAATAACTTCAGCTAGTGCATGTTGAGTCTCTTCTATTTGAATATGATGATCTAACTGTCGTGTCTGTAATGGTTTGTTAATGCAGGGTAACCCTTGATAAAAATAAATGGTTGATTTTTTTTTTACCTTGACATTATTTTTTTTTCAAACAGTACTGATTGATGCCAGAGCCCCAAGGTGGGTATTTGAACCTGTGAGTTATTCTGTGTTTAGCAATTGGTTCTCTTATATCAACTAAAATATGTTATGTATTCAGAATTTATTTTATTTCACTCAATTCTCATAAATGAATGTAGATATCTAAATTGAAAAACCAATAAAATTAAAAATTTCAGGAAATATATATTAAAGAAAGTGTTTCATTTATAAATGTGATAAAATATTTCCCATTAATACATTGATAAATACAAATTAAAACAAAAGCATGTATAATTTTTTGCTTATCAAATTAACAGAGATAAAAATATTAAGATGCGTGATACTGGAGATTGTGTATTACTCACAGAAGAAAGAAATATTATATATTAATTGGGAAATAATTTAACAATATGAAGAATTCCCAAGTCTAAGACAGATAATTCTAAGTCTGAGAATTTATCCAAAGAAAATCATCTTACTTACAGAAAGGTTTTATGTCAAAGTTGTTCATTGTCATTTTAAATAGAATAAAGGGAAAAGAGGAGACAGTGTTGATCAATAAAAATAAAATGTAAATAACTTGTGAGCCTATCCATTCTAGGAATGTACATGTGGACTTTAAACATGCCAATAATTAGAACAATGAAAATTTCCTTGTGTTAAAAATTTAGTAAGATAAATATCATAGAAATTTTATAAATTATGCATCCAATTAGTAGAAAATAATGCTTATAAAAAGTTTAAGCTATGGGAAAGTAATGTCTACCCTCTTTTTATCATAAAAAGATGAATAATTTTAAGTCAAATTTTCTAAAAATTGTACATTTGCCTTTATTCTTCTATACTGAAAATAGACAAGTCTCATTTCTAAAGATGTGCACACTTAAAAATGGTGAGTCTGGAGCATTAATCTTCATGCTTCTAGCTTTTAGACTAGTAATGTTTTTCTTTGAAATGTAAAACTTCATCAAGTCTATGCAGTGACTATAGCAACGGATCCTAAGCAGACCACTTCCCCCGTTAACCTAAGTTTATCTGTCTTTGATAAAAGTAACCAGCCATTTGAGTTGTGGTCAGCTTGTCTTGTAGCTGATTCTGATTTTCACGTGTCATTGGTCAGTTTAGTTTCCAGGATGTGCTATATCCAGTATCATCTGTCAGAGTCTAATTCTTCAAAATAATCAGCAAGTTAATTTGCACTGCTAGTTTTTGCTTCTTTCCTTACATGCTTCCCAGTGTTCTTACCTTTCAGCTGGAATTTCAAGAACCCTTCGTTTATGTTTGGTAAACAACAACAACAATAACAAAGGAGCAATAGACCATGAACCTCTGTCCAATGAGATAATAGTGCTAGGTCGTCATCATGAGAGGCCCCAGCCATACTGGCACCTAGTTGCCTCCAGTGTCCAGCAATCACACAATCACTGGATTATAACTTCTGTATGTGCATGGACAGGGGTCAGGGAATATCTTGGATAGGAGCAAAAAGGGAACGTAGAAACTATGAAGATGGCTAGTATCCATCAGACAGCGAGGATTCATGGACTGTTTTCAGAAGTGCAAAAATTAAACTCTAAAAATTCACTGGGTCAATAAACATTTTAATGAAAATCACTAAACAGATTAATGAACTGAATAGACAGTTCTCAAAAAAATATAACTGGCCAATAATTTAATAAAAATGCTTGCCATCCATAGTCATCAGGAAAATGCTAATTAATGCTGTTTTGTGATTCAATCTCATATCAGTCAGAAGGGTTATCATCAAGAAAACAAATGATAAATGCTGGCAAGGATGTGGGAAAAGAGGAACCCTTATACAAAACTGGTAGAAGGATCAACTGCTGTGGTCCCTACATAAGTCAGTATGGAGGTTCCCCCAAATATATTAATAAATAAACAAACAAACAAATAGTAGACCTACTATATGACCTAACTTCTTGGGAGAAATCCAAAGGACCCTAAGTCAAGGCACCAAAGAGATATCCATTTTTATTTTTGTATATCCATGTTTATTGCTACACTCTTCACAATAGCTCGGAAACAGGGTCAGCATAGATGTTCACCAATAGATGAACCGGTAAGGAAAATGTCAGATGTACACAATAATGTTTCAGTCATAAAGAAAAATAGAACCATGGCATTTTCAGGAAAATGGATAGAAATAGAAATCACTATGTTAAGAGAAACAAGTCAGTCACAAAAAGACAAACAAAATATTTTCTCCCTAATACGTAGAATCTAAATTTAAATGTGCATGCCTGTTTGTAATGGTGGGGGATACAGAAAGGGGACCATAAAAGAGAAGGAAGGAGTCTTAACAGATTGAGCAAGTGGGTAAAGGAAAGGTAATGGAGTTCGTGTGGCATGAAAACACAGAAGGGGTGGTGTTTGCAAGGAATAGGGCCAGCAAGAAACAGATAGAAGGCATTAGGGAAGACAATGAAGAGGTGGATTGATAAAATAAGCCATGTGTGTAGTGAAAATGCCAAAACAAACCCATCACTTTTTATGCTAATATAAAATTAATTATAAAAACGCTAAAAGCATTTAATTTTTTTTTTACTTTTGCAAACCTTATTATTGAAAATTTACAAATAATAAAAAAAAAACCATGACACACCAAAATTAACCAGACCCAAAGACTACATCTCAGTGAACTCTCCCATTTGAATAGCCATTCTGAAGCCAGGGAACTTCACGTTAGACTTTGCACTCTCAATCATACGTGGATTTTACATAATACTTAACTTCAAAGCTTGTGATTCTGAAGTAATGCTCGATGCCTGGGTTTCCATGTTAAACACCCTAACTTCTGACATGTCAAATATACTAACTTTGAGATGTGCTGAAGAAGAAAAGGAGGATGGGGAAGACAAGGCGAGGGAGGCTTCAAAGTGGTATGCAAGCCAATTTTATAGAGTATATTTCAAACACTTGAAGGTAGCCAGGTGCCTCCTAGTTTTGGGAGTAAGTATTCTATTCTTAATACTTGAAACTAACTTGTTTTCTATTTATTCTCAGAAACATTAGATCTTTTTTTCTACAATCCCATTGAGAGTCTGGGTTCTCTTCCCCCTCTTTTCTAAAGCAGGCCTTGCATGTCTGGTTTCCAAGCGCCGGAAGCTGGGGGTGAGGCGGCAGATATTCATAGATCTCCCTCTAGTCACAACTCCCATAGGATAGTCTTTGTAGAGCTTTTATTTCTTTGACACGACTTCTTCAAAACACTTCAACTTGTAACTAGTCAGATTCATGTGTTTCTTTGAGCAACACCTGTGGCAGGTGTTTGGCATTGTTCACATGTGTACACACAACACACACACAGACACGGACACACATAGATACACAATACATATACACACAGATACAACTCTCTCTCTCTCTCTCTCTCTCTCTCTCTCTCTCTCTCTTTCTCTCTCTCTCCAAGCAAACTCTTCTGTCCTGCCATCTAAATTCACAAGCGTGTTCCTCAGTTATAATATAAATCTCTACGTGGATTTATTAACTGGCAGTTTGCAGCTGTATCAAATGTCCTTTGATCAGCATCCTGAGAATGTCCAGAGAAAGAATCTGTAATTGTCATCCCGGATTTGTAAAAGAGCACGCCTGCCAGCCCATCCGTGTATTTCATTTCCATATTTATGTTCCAGAATTCACTATCTATTTTCCAAATTCTAAACTTACTCTTTCATGCGCGGGCAGTGTTCCCAGTAAATTATTTATTATGCTGCCCTTCATAGAGTGTTTGCAAAGTATTTTCTTATCTTTACCCCATTTGTCTTATTTTTGTGGCTGGGTGGATTTTACTGATAGATAAAGGAAAGCAATGTGATTTAAAGGATGTTAATCGCTTCCTTGCAAAACATCTCCCTTCCTAGCATGGTACTAGGCTCGTGTTTGAATTACTCTGTCAAATTCCTGAGCTCTGGTCTGTTTCCTCAGCTCCCGCTCTAGGCTTTTAGCTTCTGCGGGTTGTTGGATGGCCAGTTCATGAGCATTTTACTCCAGGTGAGTGCATCTTAAACCGCATCACTATCACCTGTTCACCCGGTTAAAACAAGGATTCTGGGTCATCCCAGGCATCCCGACTCTAGGTCTTGAATGCAGTCAGAGCATTGGCATTCTATTAAAGCTCACAGGCTATTAGAATCTGCAGATCTGGCAGTGAGATTCAGCATCAATTATTGACTATCTTAGTTATTTTTCTACTGTTGTGGCAAAACACTTTAACCAAGGAAATTTTTAAAAGCAAACACTTAATTCATCTTACAGTTTCAGAGTATTTAGAGCCCGTGATAGTAGAGCAAAGGCATGGAGGCAGAGAGAGCTGAGGGCTCACATCTTGATCCACAAGCAGGAGGCAGAGAGCACACTGGGAGTGGCTCAAGTCTTGATACTTCAAAGTCCACCTCAGTGATATACCTCCCAGAAAAGACCACACCTTCTAATCCTTCACAAACAGTTCCACCAACTAGGTACCAAGTATTCAAACATATGAGCTGTGGAGGCAAGTCTCATTCGAATCACCACGTTTTGCTGCCTGTCCCCCACAGGCTTGGGTCCATGTCATAATGCAAAACAGACTAAGTCCAACCTCAGAGGTCTTCATAGTCTTTGACAGTCTCACCACTCTTTCAAAACTGTGTGCAAACGTGTGCTTCTATGGCTATATGTGTTTCTTATACATTTTTCTTTGGCTCTTTGTCTTTGTTTGTCCTAACCTTGTTTATTTGATTTTAGGTGTTCTATTATGATTATGTTTGATGATGTTTATTTGGGATGCATGTTTGTATTCTGTGTGTGTGTATCTGTGCGCGTGTGTGCTTGTGCGTGTATTTTGGTGGGTAGGGAAGTGGGGGAGGATCTGGGAGGAGTTGGGAGAGGGGAAACTGTAATCAGAATATATATGTATAAAAATCAATTTTCAATGAAAAAGGAAAAAAGTCCAAGTTCAAAATATTTCCTGAAATTCAATGCACTCTCTTAACTGTAACACTTTATAACAATAAAAATCAAATTGCGTACTTCAATATAAAATAGTACAGAATATACATTATCATTTCAGAAGGGTGGAATTGGGGCATATTTGGAAAGGACTAGGAATCGTGACCTTGTTAGAGGAAATGCATCACTGGAGCTGGGGTTTGAGGCTTCAAAAGACTTGGACCATTTCCAATGTGCTCTCTGCTTCCTGTTTGTGGATCCAAATGCAAACTATCAGACATTTTCCACCATACCCTTGCTTCACCACAGACTCTGACCCTCTGAAACCGTAAGTGCAACTAAACACTTCCTTTTTTAAGTTCCCTTGGTCACAACAATAGATAAGTAACTAGAGCAAAAAAAATTGGTACTGGGAGTAGTGCTATTGCTGTGTCAAGGTTGACCATGATGTCTTCTTGAGGAATGTAGATTTAGGAACTTTGGTATAGGAAAGTATTTGAACTCTGTAAACAGGGCTTAAAGAGCTAGCCTAACAGATACATGGAAGACACTCATGATGAAAGAAATGGAGACTGTGGGGGGCAGCTCAAGAGGTTTGAGAGGGGCACAATATTAGCATCTGGGCCAGAGAACCATTCCCCTCAATAGATTATGTAATGACCTTAAGTACTGTCACCCTGTCTCCAGTCTTCCACTGTCCAATAAGTACCAGTCAACTTGTCTCTGAACATGACTTTTTCCATCACTATTGCCGAATGTGTAAGAATCGGGCATTAACTCACCTGCCTCACTGTTGAGAAGCTAAGACAGAGAGTAGTTAGTTCAGCTGGTCCTCTTGGCTCCGCCCATGTTGACATTTAAAGTCCCAGTGCCAAATTCTTACTCTCTGCCTTCTGCTTGGACTAGACACCCACAGTGCATTATTAGTCAGCCTGTTACAAGTGAGCACAGTCACGCTTAATAAACACACTGCATCTTTCTCTGTCTCCTGCCCTGGAACTCTGTGCAGCTTGTCCTTGCTTGAGTCATTCTTGGAAAGCATCTGAGAGGAGGGTATGTGAAATACACCAGTCCACAGAGGAGCCTTCCATCACCCTAGACACAAATGTCAATGGGGTGCTCAAGGAATATTTCTCTTCAGAACAGTGAGGCCTTTGGAGGGGGAGATGACTCATTCAATATTGGGCTTGCTGTGCAGCGTGAAGACCTGAGTTCAATCCTTAACATCCTTGTTAAAAGAAAACAAACTGGACTTAGTGACATGGACTTTCAATTCCAAAACTGGAGAGGTAGAGACAGGTAGGTCTCTGAAACTGGTTGACCAGATAGCCTAGTTTGCCTGGCAAATATGGTGATTTGGATGAGCAATATCCACCATAGCCTCATATATTTGAATCCTTAGTTCCCAGTTGGTGCTGCTCTTTGGGGAGCTTTAGGAGGTGTGGCATTTTTGGAGGAAGTATGTCACTCTAGCTGGGCTTTGAGAATTAAAAAAGTGGCCGTTTCTGTTCCCTCTCTCTCTCCTTCATGCTTGTGGTTAAAGATGTAAACTCTGATCGCTCTGCCAGCTGTATGCCTGCCATTTGCAGCCATGCCTTCCTGCCATGATGGACTCACCCCTCTGAAACCATAAATCCAAAGAAACTCTTCCTTCTGTAAGTTTACACTCAGGAAAGTAACTTAAAAAGCAAGGTTTTATGCACCACAGACCCTGGCTCAGTAAACAAGGTGGAACGTTGCTGGTAAACAACACCCAAAGTTGACTTCTGGACTCCAAAAAGCTGTAACCTCCCCTGCCCACCCCCTGCACACCACACACGCACACTTGCACGCACAGAGCAAGAGGCTGGCTGCTTTTCTACAACTTGCTTTAGGACATCTAGCATGTACTTCAGTGTCAAATCCTCCATTTTTTTTTGGTAAAAATAAACTTTATAAACATTTTAATAGTCAGATATTAGATACAAAACTAAACATTTGTAAGTTGTTTTACCATGTACAAAGACTGGCAACTGAGAAGAGGTTCTGTGGTTGGTCATCTATTGGCCATTAAATTCCGAAGTTTTATGCTACATCAGAAAAGAGGAAGCAATTTAATAACAAATTTCTTTAATCAAAAACTTTTCTTATATTTTTATTTAAAAATAAATAAGTTACAATGACTTGGCAATTATACATTTTACATACTGATGGTAAAATAATACTTTAAAATTAAGCACTTTGTTTAATAAAAAAAAGCACAATTTTGAAAACAAGTTTGGCAATGGAGCTGGCAGTTAAAAGCAAAAAATGGCAGGAATAACATTAAAATATTCTTTTTTGCCTTTCAATAGATATTTGGTTACATCTTTAACACATTGGAGTAAATTTTAATTAAAACGTAGACATTTCAAATTAAGAAAGAGAAAACAAACAATCCCCTATGATATATATGTAATCCAGTAAACCTCAGAAATTGCTTTAGAAATTGCTCTGGTTTTCGGAAGGTGTTAAGTAGTCTTCTATTTTTGACAACAGTCTGGGGGTCTTGGGGAGTGTTCCCCCCTGCAGCTTGAGCTGCTGTGAAAGGCATCTGGGAAACCTTGATGATGGGTGAAAGATCTTCAGGTTCTTCTTTCCAAAAGGAAGGAATTCTAAGAGCTACATTAGAGAATTCATGGAAATTAAGATACTGCTGTGGCCCTGAACTTCCAACAGCAGCACCTGGATGCTTAAAAGCGCTCACTCATGACCTTAAGGATGTAGGGAAGACAGGGAAGGTTTGTAGGGAGCTGGTGTCATCTGTGTAAAAGCCAAGTGCCACCACAAAGACCCCGCAAGGCTGTGGGCTTGTCTCCTCTGCTCTCTCCTCTCATGGCTCCTCTGGCTACATCCCAGGAGGAAGACTCTATAATATGTGCAGTATTACAAACTGAACATTCCCACGCCTTTGTTTTCATACAAGAAAGGAGTTTATACTGCTTCAGGAAGTTTAAAAGCTCAACTTGGAGCCAATACATCAGGAACCTTGCCAGGTATGGGCTGGTAAAATGGTCAGAGGGTAAAATACTTGCCACATAGTCCTGACAACATGAGTTTGATCCTGTGGACCCACATAAAGGTGCAAGCAGGAAATTGTGTCTTCAAAGTTGTCTCTGACCTTGGCATTTACACACCTACACATATATATCATAAACACATATAATAACAACAACAACAACAACAATAATAATAATAACAACAATAACATTTTTCAAAGAAAGAAAACTTATCAAGCAGGAGCCAAAGATTCAAATAAACTCTTATCTCTTCTGTTATGGCATTTCTTATCCCAAGCCTCTTCCCTAATGTGGAATGTCTCAGCTCACTCACTAGCTTATAGATTTGTATCTACATATTAATGTCCCACCTAAATCTGAGTTGCCCAAAGATGAGGACTAGGTCTCAGGCACCTTTCTACTCTGAAATGCCCAGTACAGCACCTGCTCCAAAGTACTTATTACTGAATGACAAACTGAGTAGATGGGTGGGGGTTGGGAAGTCAGCAGCCTAGGTGGGCCCTGAGGGAGACATTGGCTGGAGTGTGCAAAGATTGCACTGCCTGCGTCAGGAGATGTGTTTTAACCTACAGGGAGAAACAGAATGACCAAATCTCATGGAGAGACCTCATGGTGGGACTGCGTCAAGAAGTTCTCACTGAGTTTTAGTCAGGGTCAGAATCTGCTAGAAGAGCTGAAGCAGAGGCATGCTGTGATCAGGCATGATTCACAAACCTTATTTTCATAGCTGGAGAATTCTGTCTGTCCACAATCAATGTCTTTCTAGACATTTGATGGAAAATCCCCTGGAGCTGCAAGTCTTGCAGTCCTGTGAATTGGGCTTCTGCTGTCTGAGATACAGAATCACCGAGCACAGCAGCACAGCAGTTTAGATTCAGGTAGGCAACGGAATTTATCACAAATGTAAACTGATATTAAATAGTGTTATCAGAAGCATTTTTTCAATCTGTTAATTTTTTTCTAATTTCCAATTGTGATTTATTTAGAATGGTCTTACCCAGTCCATGCTGGCCTCAAAATTCAGCATGCAGTCAAGAATGACCTTGAATTTGTGACCCTACTTGCCTCTACTTGAGTACTGGGACTTCAGGCATGTCAAAACTTGGATTTTATGTTTTGCTGGTGTCTAAGCAAAAGAAATATGGACAGTTTGAGAATGATCGACCTTTAACAACATGTATATTCCCTAAAATAAGTATATGCAAGAAATACATGTCCTAAACGATGCTATTTCAGGTAGTAAAAGGAATATTTTACTGCCAAAATATATTTTGCAATCTGGAAGTAGTCCCTAGAACTCAAAGATGAATGAAGTTTCTGAAATTAGCCAACATTTTAAGAAATAAGTTAAATAGTGAGGAAATCAATTTTGGAATCTTTTGTCATAGGAATTTTTTTCTTTCTGCAATGTTGAGTAGAAAATATTACCCTCTTTGGTTTGATGGCTCTGTACCCTTCAACCTTGCATCAGATAGTCTTAGCTTATGTCGTATATGTGTTCTGGGAAAGTTCCAAATTTCGTATTTCTAACAGCATCTTTAAAATTTTTAAAGATGTATGTGGGACCTTGGGAGTGAAATCACCAATAAATTCCTTATGGCAGGAACAATTCTTTGTGTTGCATGTGCTACACAGTCGGCCTCACTGGAATTTGATGTCTGTGGAGAGGAATATAATGGTCACAGATCCAGATTTGTTGTTCTTAACATTAAAAACAAGGTTACAAGATGCTGTTCTCAAATACCATATGTCTTCCTTTCAATTGTTAAGAGTGATTTCTAAAGATCTAACACAAGAGCAGATGATCCACACTGGCTGGATTTGGAAGTAATTGGATTTTCTTTTCTCTTCACAAAAATTATGCATGCATGGAAAGATCGGTAAGAATGAACGTCAACCCATGCCTACTAATTACCATCAGCTAGTGCCTGGCTTTTGAAATCTTATTTAAGAAGAAAAAAATGAAATAAAACCACAGGCTTGGCTGATAGAAAACTGTATAACGTTTAAACAATGATGGGGAAAGCCGGTCTTAAAGCAGACTAGACTTTGGACCAAACCCAGCCAATGTTTCTCATCCATGTTTATTTTGTTACTTGACATGATTCAACTCATTAAGGATTTCAAAGGTCCAAGGGAAAGTACTTTTACTTTGCCAAGGCATCCTTAGTTAGAATGCCATTCTCTCCCATGATCCGAGACAGGGCTTTCCTCCTACTCAGTTCTGAGTAATTATGTGTAAGCAAAGCCTCGCTGTTCTCCTGGAGTGACTGTATGGAGCTGATGGTTCACCATGAATCATTCATGCGGTGGGATCTTCAATGAGAGGGTAGGGGCGAATGACGTTGATTTGCTGTATTTAGATGAAGAATGACTTTCCCATTCTTCTTGTTTGCTTCATCAGACTTGATGCTTATCACTGTAAACCATACCCCCTCCGAAAATGATTACAAGAAAAGAAGAGAAACAAGCATATTCAATTAAGCCTCCCTGCTGTAGCAAGTCCAATTTATCATGTGCTTTCAGAAATACAGCTCCGTCTTTACAAAAACTGGGAATGACTGTTCCTGAAATGTAGCTCTCCCTCTTCTCTGCTTCGTCTCCCCACCTCTAGCCCTTGTGTTCTTTCCAACCTTCCTCTTTCCTCCCCATATCCTCTACTCCCACTTACCTCTTACCTCTCTCCTTTTCGACTTTGACTTCTGTCCTAACCAGAGAGACAAAATGTTAGAAAAATAAGTTAGAAAGAACAGCCACTGCCAATATTTGCTAGTTTAGATCCTTTTGTATTCAAGGTAAAGACCTGAGGTAGAAATTCTCACTCCCACCTCGCTTTCTCCCTTCTCGATCTCTGATTCTTTTAACTTTCCGGGTGGCAGGAAGGCCTCTTTAGTACAGAACTGAATCGTGATGTTTCCCCATATGTCCTAATAACTTAAGAAACTAAAAGCCAACACCTCCACCTCACCTCAAGCCAAAGACAAATGCAGGGGATAACATATGAATGACTTTTTCTCGTCTTAGTTCCTCTTCCACACAGGCAAGTTATTTCCGGGCAGATAGCTCAGTCTCTGTTATGTCTTATTGCCCACACCAAAGGCCATGCAGCTTCTGCTGTAGCCTGCTTACCATCACGTCTTATATGTGTGGAATGTATTCTCCAGTTTATCAGTCATCCTGTAGGTATCTCTTTTCTCACCTCCTTGGATTTCTCAGTCTCTAGGACTGTAGTGAATTATTTCTTTTGTAACCCACCTAACTGATTGCTTGTTATAGCAGCTAACTGAACTACTTCGGTAGTTCCCACTGAATCAAAGTCAGTGACAGTCTAGAATATCCAAGGATGGTGTTTCCCTACTGTTGTTTGATATCTCTCCTATCGTCTATCATGTTTGCGATATTTGTCTTTCTGCTCTTCAAAAACAAAAAAAAATTTTTCTTCGGAAGGATTTTTCACTTGATATTTGTGTTGCTTGGAATGGCTTTCTATAAACCTTTTCAAAGTCTGGCAGTGTTCATTTTTCTAGGGTTAACTCAGAAGATCCCACGTCAGAGATGCCTTCTGACGCACAGTAGCTTCTAGCTATTTTTCATCTCATTAGTCACTGCTTCGTTGCGTTCTGAACTTGCCGTGTTTGGTTACTTTTTTTTCTATTTTTCCCCCACTTTACCAGAGCAGTAGCTTCCTGAGGAAATGGATCTTTTCTTTTTGCCATCCTTTTCTTTAGCACTTAGAATAAGACTTGGCAAATAAACGCTTCTTGGATGGAAGGATGGATGGATGGATGGATGGAAGGATGGATGGAAGGATGGATGGATGGATGGATGGATGGATGGATGGAAGGATGGATGGATGGATGGATGGATGGATGGATGGATGGATGGATGGAAGGATGGATGGATGGATGGATGGATGGAAACAAAACTGAGAACTGCTGGAAGAAAGTGAATGAAATGAAAAAACTAATATGTTTTGTAGAAGAAATGGGTGGTAGGAAGAAAAATAAAGGGAAAAGGTAACATGGAAGAAGATTCTGTGGTAGGTTTTAAATAGGTTTGGGCCATCTCCTTTTGCACATGCTCTGTTATTTGTCATGAAATTTGAGGGTGACCTGGGGAGACTCTGAAGCTTCTTGAAGAACCTCTCATTTTTGCTTAGGTTCATGACTTCATACCAGCGCACAAGTTTCTAGAGAGTGATTTGTGACAGCTTTCTTTCCCAATAGAGCACGTGTTATTTGGTTTCCATCTGTCGTATACACTATGACCCTTCTTCACTGCCTCAAACTCTCTTTTGAGATGCACAGAAACTGGAGAACATAGTTGGTGCCGTGTTGGCCTCAATAATCTTTAGATTGGGTAAAGCTTTGCAGGAAAAAATTATGAAGCAAAACTTTGTCTTAAGCATTTAACCTCTTGTAAGTCATAGATAGTGGCACCCATCTTCAGCACTGGCAAGGGTGCATGAGGAGGGCACAGATTCCAAGTCAGTGTGGCCTTCACAGTGAGCCTTGTCTCAAAAACAAAACAAATATGTTTTTTAAAAAAAATCTATAATAGCCTGCCAGGAATTGACTTAAAATATACTGACATTGTTGGGCCTTAACTTAGTTGCACTTAAAAGAGTATTATTTAAATGGTTCAGAATTCACATTTCTCTACAGTTTCTAGACTGAAATAAATTATTGTCAACTCTATGGATACATGGGTTTTAAAATGAACATGCACCACATAAAATTTTTCTGTTGGATTAGTTCAAAGGATAAGGAAATGTACTGGACCAGTTCCTCCTGTGTGCATCAGCTACACAGCTTGTAGGACTCCGGGAAGCCACCCAACCCTTACCTGCTCTGTTGCCCTGAAATAGTGACACATTTCCAATGAAAAGTTTGCCTTAGAAATATCTTATCTGAGTTTCTCCAAGGAATTGAAATCACCAGATCACCATGTCTAGAGAAATCTGCCATGTGCAAGGTCTGTGATGAGTGCACGGAAACTCTAACCATCTTTATCCAGCACCCTCCGAATGGCAGAACTGCGGCGTCCCGGCGCCTGAACACCGGCAGAGTGACGAGATTTCTCCAGTCTTGTGTATCAGGAGTCTCATCACATGATCTTCCTGTTTCGGCTGAAGTCTTTGTACCAGACTCAGGCTATTCTGTCCAGTTGGTTTACATCGTGTTAGCGAAGGGTCTCGATATTCACAGAGTTCTCTTCTCACACCCAATGGCTTGAATGCTTCGATTCTGGTTTGTTCTAAACAGGAGGTAGAATTGGTATGCGCAGAACAGCTTTAGAGATTAAAATCATGGAGCCGTGGAATGAATGATAATAAATAAAATGTCAGGAAGTAATAGCGCATCGGACAATCATGAACTGGGTCAGTGGTGTGTGAACAGAGGAACCCGCTGCAGCCATGCTGGGGGAAGGGGGTGGGCAGTAGCACTGAGAGGAGGAGAGGTTTCCTGCCTTTCTGTTTCTTGTGTGTGTGAGGAGTGAGCTGCTGTGAGTGGCCGTACCAAGGAAAAGGGCTCAGTGGAGAAAAAAAGCAAACAGGTTTTAAATGATCCTTAGAATCCAGCCTGTTGGAATCAAGGGAGCAGGCCTATGAAGGAGGACAGATGTGCCAGCCTCCAGCTACTAGCGGAGGGGTACAAAGAGGGATGGCGTTTGTACTGGACGTTCTCAGGATTGGAGTGGTGTGACTGAGGGACAAGAACATCTGAACTTTGTGAAACAACTTACATACAGATCTTGATTCCCCGCCTCAATTCATCTATATTATAAGAAGACTGTTAGAATTTTTTAATATATTAAGAGAATTTCCCTTTAAGTTCCTTAAATATCCTAAGGATATTATTCAGCTCCAGAAGAAGTCTCCCAGTTCATCCCTTTGCACCCTCAAAGACTTCTATCTGCCAATTTCCACATTTCATTATTTTCAAAAAGTAGGTATGGATCTTCTAGGGAAGCAAACTCGACTATTCTTTCCTTGTGTGAACAGAAAGAACCCTCTCTAATAAAATGTCTGTCTGTCTGTTTGTTTTTCCCGTCTCAGAGTCAGACAGACTGAGTTGAACCCAGCTGATTTACCGAAGAGATTTCATTTCAGGGTCACATTGGCCAGCGAGCGTTAATTCAAATTCACTAAGAGTGCTGAAAATGACTCGACTCCAGGTAAACTAAACATCCTTCCTAAAATCAAGTGAGCTCAGCTTTGCAAGGCTTGCTTCTCTCACTTCTCCCTCCCTTCTCTCCTTGCCAGATCGTCTGAGAGTGAGCTGGGCTCAGGGATGGCCACCAGGGATAGCGCCAGCTCATTAGCTTGCAGGAAAGGCTCCCAGCTCAGAAGCATCATGCTTCTCTCCATATCCCCGCGGAGGGTGCACTCGAGGTTTGAGCGTGGGGTGGAAATGGAGGCGTTTCCGTGCTATTTTGGTTTATTCTACTGACTGGCTGCTCAGCTGTTCATGAGTCACCCTAACCTCAAAATCTGTCATTAGAACAGAAATAATGACACCTATTTTCTGTGCCTGCCTGAATTGCTTGCAGCATTATTCATATTTCTGAAATCCATGTGAGAATTAGTCAAGGTTAGATGTAAGGAAAAATTCAATGCAATTGCTCTTAAGTTATGATTCGTGTTTATCTTTTAGACTTTGAGAAGTCTCTGTAGTGAGAAGTTCAGAATGAAAGGAGAACTTAGGAAGAAATTTGATATGTTTGTTTGACAAAATAGTTCAAGACTATATATAAATAAACAAATATATATCAAATTCCTTAGAGATTTTTCACAATTTCTCTCCTTTTTTTTAAAGATGCAACACCATGTTTTAGTCTCATGACACTCAATTCTGAAAGGACAGTCAGCAGAGGTGCAGCCAGTTTTCTTCAGAGCCAGACTTAGTTTTGATTCCGAGACATAGAACCATAGACACAGGTTAACACAGCAAGATCTCTGTGAGCTACGACACAGTCATGAGGTAAGAAGCTGCCACTGGACTCTAGAATGTCACAGACAGGTAAGGTTCAGTAAGGTGAGCTTGGAGCTGGATTAAGTAAGAGGGTGGTAGACCATTCCAGGCCTCTGCAGAGACGGAAAATGCACGGGCCGTTTTCTTTTGTTTTTAGGATAGGGTCCTGCTGTGAATTCATGGCCATCCTTGTACCTCAGCTTCAGAACTTATTCATTCAAATATTCACTCAATGACAAGTTCTAGACTGGTCTGGTACTGACTTGGATGCTAGGGAGTCACTGTGATGGAAAACACTTGCCGAAGGAGACCACACATTAGAAAGAAGCCTGGTGCTGAGCTGGGCACTTGGGATGTGATGAAAAACACTTGCCAAAAGAGACTGTGTTAAAGAAGATGTTAATGGAATATGAGAACAGTGTATCTATCATGATATTTAGGGGCTTTTTATTTAAATGTCACACATAGATGGTTCCTAAGGCAGCCATTAGCACCTTCAAAGAGAAAAAAAAATTAGCTTAATAAGCAGAATATTCACCTTCTTCTTAAATAGTTTCTTTTCTACAGCATGTCTTGTTTTACCTTAGTTGGTCTTTTTAATTTGCGGGTTTATTTTACTGTGGTTTCTATTCATTTATATTTAGAAAGAAAATCCCTGGAGGACATGGCTTTGTATCTGGAATCCACTTTATCTACAGTTAATGTATTTATTTACAAATTGAGACTGTTGGCATTATACAATATTTACTGACTATTTTGTTAGGTGATCATATACAAATGTCTAAATGACAACTCATTACCATTTAACTTTTTAATGTCGGCACCCAGCTACCTTAAATAAGCAGGTTTGTGTGTGTAGCATGTTTGCATAGAGTATATCCGTATATTCTTTATCATATTGAGTTCTCTATACAGACTGTTGCATAGCGGGCCTTTCTACTAGGAGTATTTTGCAAGGGTTCTGCTTGTTTCTTCCTGCTCCACCCATTCACGGTTTCTGTCAAATTAAGCTGTTTTTATTACTGCTTCTCACAAGTACACTTCCGAAGTCAGAACAGTGTTTGTGACAAGCCCTTGCAAATGACAAAAAGAAAATGAAGTAAAATCAAATACCTGCCCTTCATTTTTTCATCCAAGGTCCAAGAGTGGATACTCTTAAGAACCAGCTTTCCTCTGCCTAGAAAGGACTCAGGTATACAACTCCTCCCATCCCCACATTAAAAGACACAGAAGAGTAGCACTGAACCTCTGTGCGGCAATCTCCCAGCCCTGTCGCTGGAGTCCCCATCTTGGTCCATGGTTTGAATGATAACATCTATCCCAGACCTTGCTCCTCTAATCACAGCTGCCTGGTCACTGGCTTCCATCTCCCAACCTTGTCAAATGGAGCAATAATCGTTTCTCTTGGTGCTGCATTTTGTCCTCCAAAGATGCATTCAGAGAAAAGTAGAATTCTGACTACTCTTCTTACAAATATTCAGCTTATTAATGAGAAATAACCAAACATATATTTTTATCCTAACAAGATCATGTGTATATGTATGCAAAACTACTTTTGATTCATGTCATTGTGTCAGTTAAATTCTTGAAGGCATGCCATCTCAATCTTGAGAACATTTAGTAGATAGTTTTTTTTTTCTTCAGAAAAGTGGTTCATGATGATAATTAATGCAGAATCCATGCACACACTTTGATGCTTTATTTACATCTCTCAAAGTAAGGTGACGATAAACAGTTTAGACATAT
The DNA here is from genome assembly GCA_028555095.1 of Dicrostonyx torquatus. Classification (NCBI taxonomy): domain Eukaryota; kingdom Metazoa; phylum Chordata; class Mammalia; order Rodentia; family Cricetidae; genus Dicrostonyx; species Dicrostonyx torquatus. The sequence continues at coordinate 9,482,567 of JAQHUG010000036.1, forward strand.
GTATAGAAATTGGTATAAATTATATTTTTTAAAACAATTCAGACAACTATCAACTCCATTTCTAATTCAGATGATTTTCATACTCTCCTGAAAAATTTTTTTTATTATAACTTCTTTGTTCTCACCAGATGAAATGATTCTTGCTAAAAGCATCAATGCACTCCCTAAACTATCATTTTTCAACTCTCCATTTAAATCTCATCAAGAGGTTAAAACAAATTATAGAGGATGGAAACAATCTTTTTGTAATTTGAAGAAAATAAAGGAACACTCTTTTAGCAGCTCAGATGAATTAGGATCAAATTAACCTTACAAAGCCTTCCTCTGACCTAACATCCAGTCTTTTGACCTTGCCCCAAGACCAAGTGCCCTCCTCCACTACCAGTTACTGGACACTGGATGCAGTTAGCCAACCTTGAGTGCTTCCCTGGATAAACTACTCACCCCTCTCGTTCATTCTTTTATCTCCAGATCCTTCCCTTATTCTTTTTTAAACATTGGTGTCCTAGTAACTTGCTTTTCTTTAGACCAATGGCTGTTTCTTTCATCCAGTCAGACAGCCTGATGCTAGATGGTGTATGTCTAAATACCTGCCTCTCCCCCTTTTCATTTTCACCATCGTCATGTTCTCTTCGGCTCTCCTGAGATGCTTACAGCCTCTTCCCTCTTCTAGGACCTCCTGGTCCACTGACAAATGTTATGTCAGCTCACAGCATGTTTATCAAATGTCTTTAACATTCACCTAACATTTAAATACTTCTTCTGAGAGAATACATCCGAAACGTACTCAAAAGTACATTTGAAAACAAAACAAAACCATGCAAGTCACAGATGTTCAGATGTCTATTTTTGATAGAAAAGTTACTTTAAAAATAGGTGCAGTCGTATTTCAATAAAGAATTCTAAATCATTTTGTAGACTTTAATGGAAAAAGAAAGATCTGTAGTTAGGGAAAACATCTCTACACTCCTATGTAATTTTAAGTAAGTATTTACTTCATGACATGTAATAGTAACCTGTACATTGCTTGTTGAGCTTGATTAAAGAAGTTGAAGGAAAAGGAAGTAGTTAAAATGTGAATGGGTGACTGTCATGAGAAGAGCCAAAGACTTTACTTGGGTTTCTGAGGGTTCTCTGAAGATTCCTGTTGTAGATAACCTCTTACACGCTCCCCTATTTATGACTTGCAGTTCACACCTCGATGTAATCTCCTCAGAGCTGGACCTGTTTCCAGCCAACAGCTTATACCCTGGGTGGTGAAATGTTGCCTACAGAGTTAGATTCCAGAACGGGGAGACTTCCCCTCCACAAACAGATTTCCTTCTTGTCGTCTCGCTCCACGTTTTAGTGGCAAGTGTCCACGTGCTCTCTAAGCATCTGTGGGTAAACTGAGGGCAGATGCTAGTCAACAGCCATTGAAGACTAGAGACTTCAGCCCAACAAGCTTTGAGTAAACCAATGCTGTTTAGTACAGTGAGCTTGAAGATGGATCGTTCTCCTGTCAGATGGCACTGCGTTCTTTCATAGAGCTTTGTGGAAAATCATCAAGTAGAAAAGCAAGCCAAATTGTTCCTGGATTTCTGACCCTCAGAATCCATGAGATAATAAAAATGCTGTTGGTGCGTGACGTAAAACATTAGCTAACACACGAAGGCTTGCTTTGTAGAATAAAAGGAGTCAAATAAGATCAGTTTGAAATGCTAAAGGATTTTGTAAACATATCCTGAAATTTGACTGTTAATATTTCATACTCTGCTCTGAAAAAGAGACTGTTAATATCTTATACCCTGCTCTGAAAAAGAGAGCAAAGGAAAGAGAGCAGGTGCCTTCACCGCACGGGGCAGATTTGCACAAGTTTACAGAAGTATAATGTCTTGAATGCTTTGGTACTTAAGATTTTTATCTTTCTGCTATTCCAGAATGTAGAGTCATGTGAAGAGTACAGTGTTCATCCTTGCATTAGCAACCTGCCATAAATGTTCCTGCAAGAGGTCTTTACCGCATCATAGGGCTTTGCTGATAGGAAATAGGAAAATGAGATTCCGGATCACCAAGGACCTATTCCTCCCCCAGGAAAAGCTGATAGGGTGAACGAGCTCTGATCATGACCTTGTGGTTTTGTTGAGGAGTTTGTGTGCTGGAGCCTTTCAGACAGAGTGGGGCCTTTTTCCCCTCTACCTGAGGAGTCTTACAGATGGGATTGACTGGAGGCTGGGTTTTAAGAGCCCCAGACTATGAAGCAATGAGAAAGAATTGTTCATCCTTAACCACTGACTCCTCCTCTAAACACCTTACCAGAAAGAGAGAAAAAAGTGAAGTTGAGGAAGAGGGTAAAAAAATAAATGGCATCCAAGTAGGTATTATGTAATTCTCTATAACAGGATTTTCCAAGGCTAAGTGTTGAATGCGTGCATGAGTATGGCTGAATCAGACTGTGGCTCTTGGGGATGGAGAAGGAGTCTCCGTCCTGGGGATGGAGGGGAACTCTTCATCCTGAGGATAAAGAAGGACTCAGAGAGGTGGTTGTGTAGATCCACACAAGGAAAAGTAGGAGGCCCTTCTCTTCTTGTGTACTGATTTTTCATGCTCCTTCTCTGACCCATGGTTCCACTTCATCTAAGTGTCCTCCTGCCAGCACGATGCCTGTCCTTGAGGCTGAAACCACTTGGTAGTGAAGAATGTAGTCACATTCATACCGTCCTTTGAGTATGGTTCTTGAAGCATAGCCCCATGACACTTCTGGTAGGAGAGATTAGCTAATGTAGCTTTTTATGAAGACACAGTTTCAGTTCTGGGAGGCACAATGTGTTCTAATACATAAGATAGATGGGGTACAACACACACATTATTAGTGAGCCTTCCTGAGTCACCAACATTTATAATGCCTCATCAGTTGTCACCATCAAAAGAATGCATCACCCTGTGAGAGGGAATGGAGGACAAGTAGTCAGAGATTAAAAGTCAGACAGTCAGAACCCAGTCATGGATGAAAATCAAATACCATAGTCACAAGCTCATTGTTAAATGTGTTTGCTTATAAATAACATGTTTATGCCTTGCTAAATTAGCTCTGTATTAGTCAGCACAGACGAGTATAATAAAGTCTCATAGATAAAGCAGTTTAAAGAGAAAAACTTATTTCTTAAATTCTTGAGATGAGAACTATTAGGTGAGGTGTTAGCATGGTTAAGTTCTGGTGAGGCCTCTCTGACTCTACGTAGTCTACCCATGATGCCCTCCTATGACATAGAGAGAACAGGAGGGAGGGAACACATATGTATTAAAGAGCACTCCACTGTCAGTGTGTGTGTGTGTGTGTGTGTGTGTGTGTGTGTGTGTGTGTGTACATATGTATGTGCATACACACATGATGTGGGAGGTTCTTCTGTCCATGTGTTGCTTTTATTGGTTAATGAATAAAGAAACTGGCTTGGCCTGATAAGGTAGAACAGAGCTAGGCAGGAAAACTAAATTAAATGCTGGGAGAAAGAAGGGCAGAGTCAGGGAGAAGTCATGGAGCCACTGCTGGAGATAGATGTGCTAAAACTCTGCTGGTAGGCCATGACCTCATGGTGATGCACAGATTAATGGAGATGGGTTAAATCAAAATATAAGAGTTAGCCAATAAAATGTTAGAGCTAATGGGCCAAGCAGTAATTTAAATAATATAGTTTCTGTGTGATTATTTAGGGGCTAAGTGGCCGGGAAGTAACTAGCGGCCTTACTCCAACACACACATATATGTGTGCATGGAGAGCCCAGGAAATGACATTGGTTTGTTTTTTTTTTGTCTTTTTTTTTTTTGAGACAAGTATTCTCACTGAACTTGGGGGTCACTGGTTCCATTAAGTGGTTGACCTATAGCTGTAGTGATCTACCTGCCTCTTCTCAAGAAATGAGGAGCCACAACCCCACCATCTGATTCCTGGTATTACAGGTGTGTACCACCACACCTGGCTTTTAACATGGATGTGGGACTATGGAATCAGGTTCTCATACTTGAAAGACAAGCACTTGACTAAATAAGCCATCATCCAGCCCTGTGATCTGGTTTCAAAAAATTGTAATCCCATCATGAAGTTCATCATGAGCTCATGTAATTATCATCATTTCTTCAAATTCTGGTATTTGACTTTGCACCCTGGGGTCTACTCATGAATTTTTGAAGGACAAAGATACTCAGTTCATAACATGCTCATTGCCTCATAAATACGTTTTCACATTCAACTTTGCTTCTCTCTAGAGCAATGTTCAAGTTATTCCTTACAGGGTATCTTTTATCTGCCAAGGAATCTTGGCACTCAGTGTCTGTTTCTGATGATTCTAATTACATTCAAACCTTTAGCTTACAGGGGCATGGCAGCAATCAAAGAAAAAAAAAGTAATGCTTTACCGTTACATCTTTAAAAGTACATTCTATTTTCTACATAGTTGTGGTAACCAGTGTTGCAGCACAGATGAGAAGATGGATTCACACAGCAAGGTCAAACCATGAAGCACTGCCTCTGATTACAAATCCCAGTTACCTTATACACAAAAACTTACGCCAAATGGCCTGAAATAAGGTCATTCTACACTGTGCCTGCACCCCCTTCCCCCTTTCTCAGTAACAAGTGCTCACTATTATGGAAAGAATGGGGGCCTTTTCTTCACGGCTCTGCAGAGCTTGACGGAAGTGGAGTTTCATCACACTCTCCTCTTCTTGCTTGCACTTCTGACTTCTCTAAGTTGGCAACAGAATTTTAAGTTCATCTCTGAGATAGCATCACTTTTTAACCTTGGACAGTTTAAAAGTCTCTACCAGGACCTTTCTGGGTGTTCTATTGCTTCATTCCTTTATTCTCATGTCAAGGACAAGTTGACTTGAGCCAAGAACCAAAATTAGAACAGAGGCCTTACTCTATTTCCAGATCCGCTAAACCAATTAATACAATTTAATTAGAACTTATTTTCTTTCTCTTCTGCAGAAGGGTCTCGGGTGCAGCTGTTGTGACTGGGTCTTCAGTATGCAGCTCCAACTTTATTTAACTCTTCCTGGGGATTTTAAAAGTTAGGCACACAGCATGTGACCCTACTGTATTGATCTGAAATTTCCTCTGTGGTTCTCTCTCGTAAATCGCTGCTTGGAACTCTGTGTTTTCTTCTGTTTGAAAGGGGAAAGTTGATTTATTTATTTATTTATTTATTTTTTGTCTGAGGAAGCAGTTCTTCTGAGTGACATGTCCCTTCAGTAATCTGTGTTAGTACATCTCAATTCATTTGAACAAATGCAAGTATTTCTGATGAAACTGCAAATGTCCTCCAATTGTGTCAAAATATGTACTTCGACTTTGCAGTTATTTTAAATAGAGATTCACAGTAGAGACACTTGCCTCTTCCACCTGTGATGTTTCCCTTGGGCATATCTGTGAGTTATACATGCAATATTGACTAAGCAAGCCTGTAGGTTATACATTTATACACACACACATGCACACGTATACACACACACACATATATATATATATATATAATATATATTATATATAATATTGGCTAAGTAACCCTATAGTTCATACATTCACACATACAGAGCAAAATAATCTTGTAAATTATATATACAGTATTCACAAAATTATTCACACACAAGAAAAAACCAATAAGAAACCTTCCCTCTTCTCCTCCTGATCTCTATTGTATTTTGACTCCTTAAGACTTCCTTTGATTCAGCCTTCTGTGGAAACAGAAGAGGGCTTCTTGAGTCTACATGGCCATGATTTCCTTCGCCACACTCATCATCTCTACTTTGCCCTTCCTGAGTCTGTAAGTTTCTTACTGAAAGAAGAGGGCAGGAAGCCCTCTCAGAGCTGTGAAATGTGCAAGCGACAGAAAGTTACCCCAGCAGCTCATATACCTCGTGTTGAAGTGGAGAGACAGGCAGGTATGGGTGACGTGGCAACCGAAGGAACTGCACGAGACCCTGTGTGTCCCTTGCCAGGCTGACTACCAGACAGCTTTGGAAATGCCATTCACCATGGTCTAGGCCAGAAATGATGAAAGGCAAGAGGAAAGCTGAACGTCTTGCAGCAGAGAAGTCCGAGCTGTTTCTGAAGGTTTTCCTGGGAGTCCTGTCTGGTGATTGCTGCACACCTTATCTATGTCCAGCTGTGGGCAAGAGGGCTCTTGGAGGCTGAATAGGTTTCTTTCTTGACATATTATTCATTTAAATGAAAGTGATGTTCCTAGAGTTTAAACGTTTGCAAAAACATATTTGGTTGGCAACTAGCTCTTACCTGCCATAGCCTCTCCCTCAATCTACACGATATCTGTGCACACATTCAGTTTACGATTTTACTCCTTAGCAAATATTGTAAAGTACATGAGACATTTTGATTTGTCATGGTGATTGAGGGTAATGCCAGTGTCATTTAGAGTATAGGGCCTAGTAAACTTGATGGTTCTTTGACATGCGATATTCTAGAATAACAAGTTACTACTCCATCACTGACTATGAAGGTAGAGTACACCTTCAAGGTGGCATGTGACTGAAGTCTCAAGGATTGCTTTAGTAGTTCAATAGTCACTGGCAAGTGTTCTGTCCTGTGAGCTATGTTTTTCTGGGCAAACCATATGGGTCTCTCGAAAGTTACCAAGTTTCTGGGCTATTTGCTCTGCGTAATAATAGGCAGCTATTCTTTGTGTGTTGAGAGTAGGTTTCTGTCCCGCCAGTCCGGCAGCCATTCAGTCCCCCCTCCCAAAATAAACCCCACACACAGAGGTCTACATTAATTTTAAACTGGTCGACCTATTAGCTCAGGCTTCTTATTAACTCTTACACCCTACATTAACCCATAATTCTTGTCTGTGTCAGCCACATGGCTTGGTACCTCTTATCAGCCAAGCATTCTCATTTTGCTTCTTCTGCATCAAGGTGACAACTGCAGACTAACCCTTTC
>JAQHUG010000036.1:9491046-9532927 GCA_028555095.1 Dicrostonyx torquatus
TCTAGAACTCCTTTTCAAACTCTCTCAGGTTTTAAGTGGATTTAGTTGTCCATGTTGGCACCATTTGTTGACATAAATTTCTGTTTCTTCCAGTCCTGTAGCCATTCAGTCCCAAAGAAACAGAGGTCTACATTAATCATAAATTGGTTGGCCTATTAGCTCAGGCTTCTTATTAACTAATTTTTACATTTTACATTAATGCAAAATTCTTGTCTGTGTTAGCCACATGGCTTGGTACCTTTTATCAGTGAGGCATTCTCATCTTGCTTCCTCTGTGTCTGGTTGATGACTGCAGACTGAGTCTTTCCTTTTTCCAGAATTCTCCTGTTCTCCTCTCTCTGCCTCTTCTTCCTGCCTGTCACCCTGCCTACACTTCCTGACTGGCTACCGGCCAATCAGAATTTTATTAAAACAATACACACAGAGAATCTGGATTGTGTATATTATTGTGTTTCCTTTGAATTTTTGACTGTGAAGGAGCTAAGCACAGATTGACATTTCATTGTATAGGTTGCTAAGCTAAACTATATTTTTTAAAGGTATCTTGATTCCAAAATTTTGGTCTAAGAATTTGTTGCTTTGGAAAAGAGGTTCTTCTTTTGTTTCCATAGAAGATGAGAACCTGTGGGTTGCTTCCAGACTAATGTGGTTTGATGAACCAAGATCCCCCAAAAAGGTCGCTGTGAACACTCCCAAAAATTACTTTGCCCAACAAAAAGCAGAAAGCAGTTTGGAGAGAACTATGACCAAATTCCCAAATACTGTTTTTTTTAAAGGTTTGTTTACATTTAAAATGGGATATGCTATAGAAATGAATGATTTGCTTTGGTATGGATCTTGCTCTATTGATACAAATTTTAGGTCAATTTTGTTATATATATTTCTGCATTTGATTAAGGTATTGTGTTTGTACAGCTCATTTAAAAATGTAATGTATAATTTAGAAATATAGGTTAATAGATTGTCATCTTAACAGTCAAACTTGTAGTCATGGTAATTAGGTTTTTTAGATGTACAGAGATGTGTTTCAGATGAATAGATTTTGTTCAGATCTTTCAAAGACTACAGAATATGGCATTTAAATGTTTGAATAAGTTAGGACTTTTCATGACAATGAGACACACCAGCTCCTAGAAGCACCAATCTACTTCAAGAGGAAGATGGGCATTGAAGAGGCTCCTTGTGGAGTTTGTTAGCCATTTGGGCAAGAAACTGCTCTTGTCTGGACTGCTTGATGGTATACTGTATGAACTGGAAATGCAGGACCTACAGGAAAATGACTACTGAAGCTACCTAATGAAGGTGAGACAGTCCTTCAGGGTTCTTGCTTCATCAGAGAGTCTGCAAGACATTCTTCAGGACATAGAAAAAAGTTACTGAAAAACTGCCAATATAGGCAGAACTGTCTTTGAAATTTCCTGCTTTATGGAAAAGTCTGCTAGATACTATGGATCTGTAGGCTGAAGATACAGAAGTACTCTGGGTGACTGTCCAGGCACTGAAATGTCTCTGTCACTTCTAGAGTTTTGGAAGTTGCTTACAATGCACTTCCTGTCTACTTAGGTAATATTATATTCTTCTGGAATCTTTGATGGAGTTGAAGAATAGATAGTTATAGTTTTCCTTAGATATGATAAAAGATAAAATAGATATAAATATTGTAGCTATAATTTTTGCTTGATTTTTACATGTAATTTTACTGTTAAAGTTAAAACCTTCCATTTTATTTAAACATAAAGGGGAAATGGTGTGGGAAGTCCTTCTGTATATGTGTTGCTTTTATTGGTTAATGAATAAAGAAGCTGCTTTTGGTCAATGGCTTAACAGAATATAGCCAGGCCGAATAGATATATATAGAGAGAGTAGGCAGAAAGAGAGATGACATGTAGCCACCAGATGGGAAAGACTTGAGCTGTCAGTTGGAACCTTGCCGGTAGGTTACAAGCCCCATGATAAAATATAAAATAATGGAATAGGTTAATACTACATGTAAGAGCTAACTAGTAATACACTTAAGTAATTGACCAAGTAGTGATTTAAATAATATAGTTTCTGTGTGATTATTTGGGGACTGAACATCTGTGAATGAACTAGCAGCCCCCCCAACATTTGTGGACTTAGATTTATATATTAAAGTAATTCATTTATCTACTTCTATGAAATAACCATTTTGCTAACCTCCTTGTAGTCAGTGTCTTGAGATAATTAGAAATAAATAAGGTGGTAAAATAAACATATAATGTGGAGTTTTTCTCCAATGACTGATACCTGCATCTGACATGAACATTTGGTGGGCTTATAGGAAAAGCCTAAGTAACAGAGTAACCACTGTCTATTGTAAATTGTCCACTATTTAGGGCAGATTATCTGTCCTAAAAAATACTGTTAACCTGTTAAGCCTCACAAGGTTCAAACTATATGAGGTTCACTCAATATTATTATAGCAATCCTGAGCAAAAATAATAATAATACTTTGTGTTTCATAATATCTAACTTTAAATTATAGTACAGAGCCATAGTGACAAAACTAGCATTAGAGTCTTACAAAACCAGACATTCAGATCTGTGTAATAGAATAGAAGAAACAGAAATCCACACAGGTATAACTATTTAATTTTTGACAAAGGAGTCTAAAACTTACATTAAAGAAAAGACAACCTCTTCAACAAAGGATGCTGGAAAACTGGATATCCATTTGCAGAAATTAGAGCCTTACCTCTTGCTCTGCATAAAAATTAAGTGGAGCAATGACTTTGACATAAAACTTGAAAGGCCAAAAACTTGAAGAGAAAAACAAAGGAGAACACTTTAAAATATGGGTATAAGCAAGAAAGATGAGAAAGAACACAAACAGCACAGACAATGACCCCCAGAAATGACAAATGGGATTACACTGAATAGAAATGTGTTTTCACAGTAAAGGAAGCCATCAGCAGAGAAGACAAACAGACAACAGGATGGCAGAAAACTTTCACTTAGCTGTACTTCAAACAGAAAAGTTAATATTTAGAAAACACAAAGAACTGCCAAATTTAAACAAACACACACACTCATGAAACCTGTCAATCATTAATCAGCATAATGAATTGAATTTACAGTTCTCAAAAGAAGAAACAGCAATGGCCTATAAATATTTTTAAAGTGTTTAACATCTTTAGCGTCAAAGAAATGCCAACTGGAGCCACTTTGAGATTTCAACTCACCCCAGTCAGAATGACTATGACCAAGAAAACAAATGTTGGCAAGAACTTGGCAAAGAAGAAACTTTATTCCCTGTTGGTGGAAATGTGAACTGTGCAGGCACTGTGGGAGCCAGTGTGGAGGCTTCACAGAACACCACAACCAGAACTATCGTATAACTCAGTCATAGCACCCTTGAATACACCCAAAGAACTCAGTACTCCCACAGAGATGATTGCATTTTAGTGTTTATTGTTGCGCTGTTCATAAGAGTTGAGGAATGAAACTCACGTGGATGTCCTTCAAGAGAGGGGTGATATACACATATATAAATCATATTATATACATTTATATATAAATATCTGTGTATGTGTCTGTATGTGTATGTATAACACATGGATATATATGAATACATATCATATATGGACATATGGAAATATAGAAATGCCACAATTAAATTTCCATAAATATATAAATATCATAAATAAATATGTGGATATATATTAGGAATATATACATTTTATATGGATACATATGAGTACATATATAATATATGGACATATGTGAAAATTCCATGAGTAAATACATTATTTTTATAATATAATATTTAGAATAAAAATAAACTGCTGCCTCATGCATTAAAAAAATGGTTGTTCTATTTCTATTTTCATTACTAAGTAAATAACCCCTAATACATTGCTAGTCATTTTGGTTTCAATTTTCATAATTGTAAAATGAGTGTAATAAGATGTAAATCAAATCACACACACTTGCTTCCGTACCTATCTTTTAAAATTGTTCTCCTTTTGGAAAGCGAGTAAAATTTAGAGTAAATTTCAACTTGTCTAGTCCAGTCTTGCCTTATGCCTCTTCTAGAGACACCACTGGCCTAGCTTCTTCATTTCTTTGGATTCTAAATGCCTAAAGTGAATCTGAAATTCCCATGATGCAGACTGGAGTCTAAACAAAGAAAACACCTTTCGATTTAATGTTTAGCATCTCCTTCTATTAAACCCCCCAAACATTCTTTGCCATCCTCTTGCTCCTAGTTATCAAATTTTGTAGTACCTTAACTTCCAGTTGCGTTTCTCAATCTTGTCTTCAACACCCCCAACTGTTACTTCATCCTGTATTTATTTCGGATTTTCTTTTAGACCTGGAGAAATTAGTTCTTCATTTATTTTACAACAGACCGTCCTGATTAGGTCCCTGATCCTTCCCCTGTCATACTGTAAATATGCTTTTAAAAACAAGAGTGTGACATATCTGGAGATTCCAATATAAAGCTTTTGGTTGACCTTCCCTTTTGAGAATCTTCCAGCACAAATGATTATATAATTATTGTGATGATTATCTTATACAACAGATGTAGAAATGACTTCAATGTCGTATCTATTTAATAAAATTTTATTCCTCTTTCTAACTGTATTTAAAGGTGCATCAGTATGTCATTATTTCAAAAATAATAAAACATAACATGATTAAGTAAAAAATTTGAGCAACTAACATAAATTTGGTGGTTTATTCCTAATTTTTAGATTTGGGGAGACTTTTAAGCATAACCTAACGTTAATAGAATCAGAGTTTTCTTAACTAACTCAATTCATTTTTAATATGAATATCACTTTTCATTGTACATCTTTATGGATGTATGTAGATTTCACTTGTTCTATATCTGTTTCAAGGTATGGGAAATTTATCATAAGTTTTCATTCAATCTGCCCCTTCCATTTAGAGTACTTAGTTCAATTTTCAGTTATACATTCATCCATGGAATTATTGTGCTAATATCTTCCACTCGGACTGGACTATAAACCAAACAGAATCAGAGCTTTCTGCTTGGCACCAGTCACTGAGTAGGGAATGCCCTCCCTCTCAGAGCCATGCTCTACAACTCTCATGGGCAATCCCGCCCTTCCACAGCCTCAGCAGCCAACAGTGTGCCTTTGCCACTGAATCTCGGGAAATCATTCAGGCCTTTTATAACTTATGTGTCTGGTTTAAAAACGTCTCCTCTCATTACTCCCCCAAAATGGATTCTCAACTCCTATAGTAAAACGACCTGCTTAAACAATGTTTACACTTTCTGTTTATTCCCCTTCTGGGCTCAAGCGAAGGTCCCCCCTGCCTGCCCTCTTTTGTGTAGGACATTCAGCCTATCTTTTGGGAAGGTGGAAGTTTGTTCTTCTGTTTCCTCAATTTTAAGGACATACTGCTATTAATATAAGCTTATTGCATGTTGGAGATAGGAAGAGGACTCAGTGGTTAAGAACATGTGTTACACTTTCAGTGTTTTGGTTTCCAGTATCCTCCTGGTCATGCACAACCATCTGTGACTTCTATTCCAGGGAATCTGGGACCTTCTTCTGACCTGCTAGGGCACCAGGCATACACATGTGCATGTACATACATGTAGGCAAACACTTATACCTATAAAATAAGTAAATCTAAAGAGAATAATATTTTGCTACATCTTGCTACATGCATCAATGGCAAGAACCTAATTTTCTCAAACTTTGTATGCCTTAGTCTATAAACCAATGAGTATTACTTCACAGAGTTTCAACAAATGTTTCTTAAAAAATAATGAATAATTAAATGATGGAAAGTTGAAATTCACTAGTACCACTTCAGTTATTTGATTCTAAGTTAAGTATGTGTCTACACACAGACACACACACACACTATAAATTTTTTTCTTTTCCAAAATTCAAGACACTTTATGAAGACTGGAGTCAGGGAGAAACTATTCCCTTGATTCAAATATTTATTTGTTTATTAAACTTCTTTAGATAATATTCTAAAATTATTTGGGTTTATTGTCTGATGCTGGGTTAGCCAGAAGGGGAATCTAGCAACATGAAGCAATTATTAAATAGCCATTGGGTTTCAGAATAGAAGCAATAAGAAAAATGTGTTTGAGAAACACACATCTTTAAAACATAGTGTTCTTTAGCATCACACAACAAACCTGTTCCCATCATGTCTTTTGTAAGGCAAACATTTTAGGTTAACTCATGTGTGTCTATTGATTTAATCTGTCTGTCTTAATTTTTTATAATCTATGACATTATACTCCAAATTTGACTTTGTTTTATTTGATCTGTCCTCAGAATACCACCTCTGATATGGAGGGGATAGGTATTACAAGGTTGACAATGGATGATGGAATGGAACAGAACTGCCTGTCAGGATTCAAATATACCTTTGAGACTCTTGTGGCACTCACAGATGTATGTGTCCATCTGCTTGAGGTCGTTTCTATGCTTAGCTAAGCTACTGCTTAGTAGCCTGGTTTAGTAACACTACTTCTGCTCCTGAGCTGGTTTACCCTGAGGAGGAGGGCCTTGACAGCCACAGCATATCACTTATCTGTTTCTAACTAAATGAATCACTACCCAAAAGAGGTTGCCATGCTTATCGATGGCTTGGTAAGGTGGTTCATAAAGCTGAGTGAGGCGTGCATATCAGCTTCTTTAGTGGAGTTGGAAAGAGTACTCTGGTAACCATCATATGAGGGGAGTCTGTGATTCAGCATTTAAAACCAATCTGAAAGTGACCCACCTAGTCAAGTGTGCAGTCACTCTGCCTCTGAGAGCCTAAATAAAGGACAAATTATTTGCTCTTTTATGTCTTATAATCCCTTTTATTTCTTTACCAACGAAGGGTTGTTGTTGTTTTTTTTTAAATGTCAAAATATGTTACTCTTGCTAATGTCAATGTTTGGTTTTCTCTTGTTATTCTCTTTATTAAATTATAGATTCAAGAGAGTACCAATGCTAAAGAAACCATGTCACAGTAATAGGAGCCATGAGGAAAATGTAAAGCTTAAACAAACTGATCTTAAGGGTAGAAAAAGCTTGGCTATAGCTAATGAAGTTGAGTGGGGGAGGGGAGAGTTGCTACCTCTTCAACAGTTGTGCTGAGAACACTAGAAATGCTTTTGCTTCAGGAGAGAATCACCACTTCCATCTACTGCACACTGATAAAAAGAAAAGCACGTAGCAGGGAAGAGGCTCGGATGGAGCCCCAGGCAGTAGAGACAAAGCATTCTTTGTCTGGAGAATATTGCACCTGCATTAAACTTACTGCTGACATCTCTTCATAGAAATTTGATTTTTCTCTACTTTCCCCCACCTTTTATTGTTCTCAACACGGAAGAATGTCAGGCATGCCACTTGTCCTTCTGGTCGCTGTAGCGTTTCTGTCTGCAACTGTGAGAGGGAGCAGGGCTTCCTCCCTGCCCTTGCCATCAGCACGTCATCTGGGCAGTGCACCTGCACCGTAACACTATACTCTGCCTTGAAGAGCCTCATACTTCTGTGACACACTCAAGGGATCAATTTCCTATGGATCTGGGCCGTGGAGATGGGGCCTTGTCCTGACAAGGAAGGGTGCTTTCAAGTAAACCTGATGACTGAGGATGGCTCAAATAGACTCAGAAACTTCCGAAGGGCTGTTATACCAACACTGCTGGGTAAGGTGGCACTTTAGGGAGAGGATCATCGGTGAGTTCAGTATCTGCAGTGAGTCAACTCTGGTGACGTTGACAAAAATAAATAAATAAGTCCAGCTATATTCTTCCAATGCAGACAATCAGAGGATATTATATAGTACATCATATGAGTTCTTTCCCCAAAATCATTCTACTTACTCTGTATATATGTATTATTGAAGATGTGTTCTGCTTTAGTGACTATTTTAGGCTTTTGAGGCTCTCTTTGAGGCATCAAGAAGGCCAAGTTTATCCCATTCTGTGCCTTGTGCTTTCCTCTGTTATTGCACCAGTGACCCTGTTTGGTGTTTACTCCTTTATGAAGCTGTCACCTGAGTTTCTTACAGCAGAGTTGGCTTATGTTCCCTGAACCCCAGTGCCTAACCCCACATTGGCATCTCAGCAGATCACTACTGAATGCTTGGACTTTGAGTGAATGAATAAATGAGCCATCAGTCAAATGAGTCACCAGCTACAGGGCCCTGAAGGTACAATTTTTAATAACTAATTTTTATTGTTTGAGTTTATAATATAATTATGTCACCTTCGTGTAACGTACATTTCTTCTTGGGGAAGAGATTATTGTGATGGTAACATAGGAATGAAGCAAGCACTATTGACCAGGTAGAGCAGAAGAAGCAGCAACAAAACCCTCTGCCAGGAGAGTGGTTCATACGTTGCAGAAATCACGGCTTTGAAGCAGAGATTTAACTGGTTGGATACAGTTATTTATGCTTCTCATACCAGTAGTTCAGGATAATTCCTTCCTGTTGTAAAGGATATTTTTAAATGAGTGCTTCATACATCATAGACCCCTGTGCATCTAACATTTAGATTGTTAAATCATTTAAAGACATGCTTTATCTGTATGAAGTATCATTTATTCATGAGCCAGACAAGATGTGGAATCTGAACCCCTAGATTTAGAATGTGACAAGATCAACTTTCTACCATGGAAACACTGCTTTAAGTGACAGGACAGGAAAGGGAGTAGACTGGGAAGCAACTGGAGACAGAGGTACTAGCAACTTCAGAGTCAAGGCATGCTGGAGGAAGGGCCTTACCTGTAGCAAGAAGGAAAAAAGAAGATGGGATGAAACCAAGAAATAAGATGACTAGTAAGAAAAAGAACAATGGTATGTAATGGCTTAGCAAAATCTTTTGTGAATTTGGAAGCAAAGAAAAGAGAAATGGGATGGGAGGTTGACTAGTGAATGTCGTAAATAAAGAGGAAAATGTGAGCCAATAAGAGGCAATAAATATTTTAGGGGGTAGATAACTTACTAAGACTACTCAATTTCCCTAAACTTTCCTATAACCTTGGGTTAATCTTTGTTGTTAACTGTATTTAGAATTACCAAGGAAATGTACTTGTGTGCTGTGAGCAGGGAAGACTTACCATGAATTTGGGTGCCAGTGTCTCATGGCTAGGGTCTGGACTGAAGAGTATCAGCATTCATGTCCCTGCTTCCTAACTGAGGACATCATGTAACCAGCCATCTCTTGTTCCTGCTGTCATGCCTTTCCTACTTTTTTCAACTGCCTCTCCTAGAGCTTAAGCTGAATGAACCATTTTACCATCAAGGAAATACAAATCGAAGGTACGTTGAGATTCCATCTCACACCTGTCAGAATGGCTAAGATCAACACAAGTGCCAATTTATGCTACCTAGGATGTGGAGCAAGATGAACACTCCTCCACTGCTGGTGGGAGTACAAACTTGTACAGCCACCATGGAAATCAATATGGTGGTTCCTGAGAAAACTGGAAATCGATCTACCTAAGGATACAGCTATATCACTCTTAGGCATACACCTAAATATGCTCCACCCCACCACAAGGACACTTTTTCAATCACGATCATTATGGCTTTATTCATAATTTCCAGAAACTAGAAACAACCTAGATGTCCCTCAACTGATGAATGGATAAGGACAATGTGACACATTTACAGAATTAATATTGCTCAGTTGTTTAAAAAAATGACATCATAAAATTTACAGGCAAATGGATGGAACTAGAAAACATCATTTTTGTGAGGCAACCCATTCCCAGAAAGATAAATATGATATGAATTTGCTTATGAGTGGATTTTAGCCAATAAATAAATGATAACCAAGCTACAATCCACAAACCCAGAGAGGTTAGGTATAAAGGAAGGTATTAGGCAGGACACATGGACCTCCCTAGAGGGAACATAGGTTTATGTATGATCTTGACCTGGAATGGGCAAATCAGGTGGAGAGGGAAATGGGATATGGGTTGTAGGAGTGATTTTAAAAGAGACAGTTAGAATTGGAAGGCATTTAAGGGGTGGTATGGTAATCTAGTGCATTGGAAAGTTCCAAAAATATATGAAGGTGATTTTACCAAAGTCTCCAAATAATGAGGGAGACGCAGTCCCAACTGGGCATCTCTTGTCACCAAATGAAGCTTCCAGTACCAGGACTGGGTTATATCCTAGTGAGTGCTTAGCCCAAGGGGTCCCTTTGGAAATGGAAACCTCCAAACAACACAGGCTGTTGCCAAGACACCTCAGCAAGACCCCAGTGCTGAAGACAACAACAACACAACACAACTGTTGAGGGTGCTGACGCCTATATAGAGCCTTCACTGCTACATTCTAGTGTCTTTATCATAGGCTGGTGAGAGATGTAAACATCAAAACTAGTCACAAAACCTTAACAAACTGTCCTGCCCACGAGAACATGCTAGGGCCATGGTGGCACAAAGTTTGCGGGAGTAACCAATCAATTTGACTTAAGGTCCACTCCATGAGATGTCTGACTGCTTGGGTGACCAAGAACCTGAGACAAGATAAGAGAGTCCAAAGACCTAGTGTAAACCAAATATTACAATCCAAAAGCAAGCAATAAGCAATAAAATAATTCCTAATGATATTCTGCTATTCTCAGATTCTCTGATATTGTTCACTCAATATCAGAGAAGCTTTTTCCTGCAGCAAATGGGAAAAACATACAGAGACCCACAGCCAGACATTAAACAGAGAGTGAGACCTTGGAACACACAGATCTAAGTGGGTTGTCTCCATCAAATCTTTCCCCTCAGAGTTCAGGGAACATCCCTACCCTCAAGAAGAGCAGAAAGAATGTAAGAAGCAGAGCAGATGGAGGGCTTCAAGAGAACATTACCCTCTAAATGAAATGAGCAACGCTCATATGAACCTACAGAGACTGAAGCAGCATGCAGAGGGCCTGCACGGCTCTGCACCAGGACCTCTGCATATAGATTAGAGCTTTCAGTTGAGTGAGTTTTTTTTTTTTTTTTTCTTGCGGGAGAGATTCCTGAGTGAGTGAATGAGCCTTGTACCTTTTCTTGGAACTAATTTAATTCTATTGGTTTACCTTGTCCAACTTCATTGTGACAATTTTTGTTTGATCTTGTTATATTTTACTTTGTTAAAAAATAATTTTAAAAACCCAACCATTTCATGTTGTTTTTGTTAAGTGTTTGACCACAGAAATAAGAAAAAAAGTGTTGTTTTTTTTTTTTAAAAATCTTAGCCACTAAAAACCTACAATACCAATTTTAAATACTATTAGCTTCTGGCATTAACCTCAGTTCTAACACAAACACTATAAACTTCTAGCACTTTTCTTCTTTCCTGAGGAAATTATCAGGAAGTAGTTCTTTTCTTTAGCTATAGTATGTTTCTAAAAATTGAGATACATTCAGCTACTCATAAATACATAGTTACCAATCTCTGCTGACATGACTTGAACATTGATTGTCACTAGTAAGTACTCATGAAGAAAACCACCTACAAATCAGTCTAAACCAGGAAGTACATTTGATCATTCATTCAGGAAATACTCAGTATGTTCTACTTGCATGTGTAACACACAACTCAAGATTCTGGGAATATTGTGAAGGATAAGATCTCAAGGGAGGAGAAAGTAATCAGCATATTTTATTTAAAAATCTATTCTCAATAATAAAGAGAATAAATAAACAATTAATACATTTTCAAATAGCACATTGAAAAAGATTGTTTTCCATGTCTATAAATATTGTGCCCAAAATAAAACAGGGCAAATAAGAATGGACTCGCATGGGCCCTGAATGGGGAAGCTATCTAACTCAGCTGACCTGTGAATAGTCTCTGAGGAGCTCCTCACAGACCTGAGTGAGACCTGGCAGAGGAAACCTGGTACCTAGGAAGAGCTCTATGAATGGGGTGGAGATGAGGGGGGGTTAAGTTAGGCAGAGGCGAACCATGAACATTCTCCCAAATCAGGAGCCAGAGTTCATGAGACTGAGCTACAAGTCTTGTAGTTACCAGTGCTTTGGTCTTCGTTCCTTTACCTTTCTCCACCTCCCTTAAGGGGAGTAAGTGTCGAGCATAGTTAGAGTGCTTTTTGGTTTGATGTTTAAATATCTGCACTAGACAGTGACTAGTGATAGAAAGGTCAAATTATAAGGTGTAAATGACCCCATCGAGTTTTCAGGTTTGGAGCAAGAAATTGCTAATTATGGGGAAAGGGTTTTTGGAAATGTTGATTAGAAACAGCTGAAGTTGCTTGGGTAACTTCGGGTTACTTAGAAGAGACAGGAGAAGAGGGAAGCTCATTAGAAACAACCCCAAAACTAACCACTTAAGACAGTAATTCATTATCAGCTCACAAATCTGGAGGGTTGATGAGCCAAACTTTACAGTAAGAAGGTGCCTGGATCTGGACACCCCTAAAGATTTTTCCTGTTTTATTTTCATTCCCAAGGTGGAATGGTTTGAGCAATCAGAGGCGAGGTAAGCACCTCTCTCTCTCTCCATGGGGACTCTTAGCATCACTAGCTTGGGTTCTCTCACAAAATACAGGTTGTGTAGGCAGAATTTCCCCCCCGTGGCTTCTCTTAGGATGAGACAGAAAAGGTAAAGTGAGCCTCTTAGAAAGCCTGGACTTTGGACCCAGCCCAGTGAGACCTCCAGCAAACTCTCCTGGCTGTAGATGGCATAAACGAGTTCAGACTCAAAAAGAAGCACAAAAAAATCCAGGCTTTGAGTGAAGAAGGGTCAAACAATGTGGAGGGTTTTAGTTTGTTCAAAGGAAGTTAAAAGGTGGCATTCCAGAGGGATGTAAGGTGCCTTGCAACAGTCTACCATACATCACATAGTCAAATTAATACTTTATTTGAATCAACTTAGATTTCTCTTCTAGAATTACTTATTTTTTATTTTATGTGTATAAGTGTTTGTCTGCATATATGCATATGTACCTTGTGTATGCCTAGTGCCTGAGGAAGCCAGAGCATGGCATCATACCCGCTGGACAGTTTTGTGAATAAAATCCCACCTGTGTGTGGAACCACCGAGTTAAATGGAAGAATTCTTACGTCTCTGTCTCCAGCAAAATGAGGTAAATGTGTAGTACGAATAACATTGCTTTCTCCTCACACTTAAAAATTAGTTATGTTAGCCAGGCATGATGGAGCTCTGTGAATTTGAGACAAGCTTGTTCAACATAGTGAGTTCCAAGCCAGTCAGGGCTGCATAGAGAGACCTTGTCTCAAAGAAAGAAAGAAAGAGAAAAAAGAAAGAAAAGAAAATTAGTCATGTGACTCAAAACAGTACCCTTCTCTCTCATCATCTTTGAAAGCTTAGGACTAACATATAAATATAACTAGTTTTTTCATCACTACTGCATAGGAGATGTGCACTGTTATCATTGTTCTCAGTTTCACTAATGAAAAAAATCAAAGTCAGAAGCACAGCTGACAAATGACAGAGCTGGGGTTCGAATCCACGCAGCTGAATGCAGAGTTTGTACTCTGAGGCACCTCACAGAGCTGCTTTTATTTCCCCACAATGCCACTACTTTAGCCTCTGTTTTAGTTCCTGACCGTATGATTACTTTTAACTTTTTGCATAGTCCTAAGGTTCCCTTTTTCTTCTGCCCATCTGCAATATCCAGCATTGTATTGAGTAAATAGAAGATACTAAGTAAATGGTTTTGCCTACACTCTGTCCATTAGATATGTAGCTGATGCTTGAGCACTCTTACCTATTTGCAATAGGACTGAGTAATGGTAATACTATGTTTTTTGAGCATGTAGAGGGAGCTGGAATTAGGTTTTTATATGTACCAGGCTTTTGCGTTGAGGCCACCAACCAGCTCCCAAATCATGACATGGAGACTTATTATTAGTTATGAATACTCAGCCTACATTGCTTACAAATTTTATGGTACAAAATCTATAGCTTAATCATAAAACTACATACACTCAATTTATATATATATTGGGAAGAGACTTTTGAGACAAAGTTTTTTGGTTTTTTTTTTTCCCTAACTGTACTCTGCAGCAAAGCGTAGCCTTGAACTTGTGGCAATCCTCTGTGCCTCAGCTTCTTGACTTCCGAAATTATAGCCATGACCTGTCACACCACACTTCACAGATTTCATTTTAAGCAAGCCTCTTTACAAATAGATAAGTTTCTTTTAAAGATGGAGGCAGATCTGCCAAGAGTTACATCAAATACATCAGCATATATTGCATGAGATGTTCAAAGAACTAAAAAAGAATGTCATATTAAAAAGTTCAGTTTCTTAGATAAAAACAAACTTGTGAGAAAGGGGCAACTGTAATCCCAATTTCCCATGGTGATTAATTTGACCTATTCCTTAGAGACCAGACCTAGCAGTATACATGAAATGTGTGCACATGTGCGTATGTGCATATGTATATCTATATAGATTGATATTTGAAACAGCATTTAAAATATTTCCTTGAGCATTTGTAGTCACAAATGCTCTGTTTTAAATCTTTTCTGAAATGAATTTATTTAGAAGCATGGATCACTTTATGCTGTAGGGCTCATGTTTATCTCTATGTGTATTTTAGTTTTGGGGATTTTTTTGCAAAACTGAAACAAAATGGGAATTTTTACAAAAATTAAACTCAGAAACTGAGAAAATAAACATATGAAAAGAAAGACAACTTCAATATTGTTGTAATAGAAGCATATTTTTCTTATTAAATTTTTGGGATGAATTTAAGATGCACAGAACACAAGCCAAAAACATAACTGAAATAGTTCAGGCTTAGAGATCCAATAAAACTACAGGTCCTGAGCCCCATCTTTTTTTTTAATGTGTGATTTCTGAACTAAGGGTGATAGTTTACTTGATTTGACAGCCATCTGTACTGGGCCAAGAAAAAGTCACCCTTTGTTTTCTTAAAAATACCTCTCTGCTTCCACCTGGAGCCAGGATGTTGACCTGGCTGAGCTGATGCCTAGGGCCAGCCTGATTTGTGGTCCAGCTGCAGCTGGAATCCATGTTGAAGTCTGTGGCCCAGGTGGCCACTTGGGCACAGATGGAGGTCCCAGGTCTGGGCCACAACGTGTGGCCTTGTTGAAGTCTAGGAGTTATGTTGTAGTTGGAATCATACGGATCTGGGTTACCTGTCCTGTCACCTGGGGCCATGGTGTGTGTCATCCAGGCCTAGGCTTCTGTCCTGTGGCTCTATAGCCACCAGGATCTGGGTGGACATATGTGGCTCCTGTTGCCACTGAAGGCCATGGGGATGGCCAGGCTCAGGTCAGCCACCTGAGTCCACATTGGTGTCTGAGGGCCATGGCACAGTTGGGGCCATGCAGATCTGAGTGGCCTGTGCTGCTACTCAATGCTATAGTGACATCCAGGCCAGACTGAGGCTGAGGGCCATGTCTAGGTCCATGCCCCTATAGCCACCAGGGTCTATGTTGATGTCCAAGATTTCCGTTACCATCAAAGGCCATACAGATGCAGGAGGTTAGGGGCCACACTGCTGCTGGGGCAGTGCAGATCTGAGTAGCATGTGCTACCTCCTGGGGCAATGGTGACATCCAGACCCGGCTACTGCCGAGGACCATGTTTGCATCTGTGGTCCTACTGTGGCTAGAATCTGTGCTTAAGTTTAAATTCTGTATTGTGACCAAAGGTCACACAGAACCCTGGGGTTGGGGCAGCATCCTGAGGCCTTGTCCGGGCCATGCTGCAATCAGAGCCATCACAATCTGAGTGGTCAATGGTTCCAACAGAACCAGAATGTCATCTACACCCAAGCTGCTGCCAATGACCATGTCTAGGTTCATGGTCCGGCTGCAACCAGGATCTTTGTTAATGTCTGTAGACCACATTACGAGTCACCTCAGGGGGCCATAGGAGCCATGCATGATGAAATTAGAGGGCCATACTGAGCAGGCCCTGCCCTTCATTGGCCTAGGGAAACCTGGTGCTGCCCCTTGCTGGATACTGCAGCAAGAAACCTGGCCCCAACCTTCAATGGAGAGCTGACCTCTACTCTTAGAAGAGATGCCCCCACCCCTCTCCATGGGTGAGGGAGAACTGACCTTGATGGCGTGGGTGTAGGGGACCTGGCTCCATTCCTTCACCTGAGGCAGGTGGCCCCAGTGGCCCAGAATGACCAGCTCAGCTACCACCCAGACCTACAGATCTTGGGTTGGCTCATCCTACCTAGCATCTATCTGCTGGAGCTCATGAAGGGACTGGTCCTGTGGAATAATACTAGCAGTATCTCCGTGACTCAGGGTGGCTCCAGGATATCCCAGAGGAGTTTTGGTGGGGATCCGATGATGATGGTATCCCAGAAACCAGAGGCCTTGAACCAGTCCAGTGACTCATTGCAATAAACATTATTTGCTAGTAAATCTAATTGGACAAAAGGGTATTCTATGTGACACTGATCCCAGTGCCACCAGGATGACGGAAGAGGTGTTGGAGAGGTGGGAAAGAAGGAGAAATGAAGAGGTAGTTTTTGTTGGTTTGGTTTGGTTTGGTTTGTTCTTGTTTTTGTTTGTTCACTTTGTTTTATTTCGGTTTGGTTTTTTTAAGTTTTTTTGTGGGGTGCTGCATGGGTGAGGGGAGGATATGGGGGAGTGGGAGGTGAGTGGAATTAGGGTGCATGATATGAAATTCCCAAAGAATCAATAAAGAAATTCTATTAACAAATACTTCTCATATTTTTACATCTAAGTGAAGGACTCGGAGAAGCACACAGTATGCTATGTGAAATAATGTGTTATTGCTAAATGATGTTATAATCTTGCTTTTTCATTAACTAGAAAAAACCCACCCAAGCAAACAGCTAAAGTCGTCTAAGATACACATGACCACTGACATGGAAATTGACTTAAAAAAATGCTATAGCTTAATGAAAAGTCAAGTCTACAATAACTAACTCACTTCCCTGCTACCCAGCTCTCAGAGTTCCTCTTTCCAGGTTTAAGGCAAGTGCAGAATTTAGCTGTGATTGCTTCTACATTGACTTTTCCTGAAAATTGCCAGGCTGGGGTGAAACTTATTCACAGTGTAACAAACTGGAAGAGATAGTGAAGATCACCAAATCAATCTCTTCTTCAGTTGCACATTTAAGAAAAAAATGAGGCTGAGAATTATTCTTGAACTCCCACAGTTATTTGAGGTATCAAATTCCCAAAGTAATCATTTGGTCCACATGCATATAGTAAAGCAATGGCTCTAAAAGCATCAAGAAGGCGGGGGAAATGTTAACCGTATAAGAGAAATAGAGTTATAGACATTCTACTTGATCATTTCAACGATACTTAGAGTAGTAACTAAAATTTTCAAATGCTTTCAGCATGAGATTGCAATGGCTGTTTCTGCTACTGAATCACGACTGTAGTTTCTTCGGAGAATGGTCCAATAAACTGCAGTCTCCAGAGGCAGAATGACTCGTTCAAGGGCATGCCGTGAGTTGTCAAGCAGCCAGAATTGCCAGGCAACCGAGTCCTAGTCTGTAACTTCCTCCTACACCATCCCTGCTTGCTCATCCTCATCCTCGAGAAACAATGTGCTGTAGAGTCAGGCAGGAGAAGCAGACTACAGATCAGTATCTTAAGGATCATGACTGGGAAAGGGGGTAACTTTCCTTGCTCTAATAGCCAGCAGGGCTCAGGAGTTTAGGCGAGGACAGACTGAGGGGAACCCTTCCAGAGCTTAGGGTTTACGACTGTTGACAGTGCATTATTGAGGACACTGACTGATGCCAGCTTGTTTTGCCAACAGGCCATGTTGTCACGCTGCATGAAGTCCAAAGGTTGTTTTGGAAGTCATTTCTGCTTGCTAGATTTCGGGATATGAGACAGTGTGTGTAAGGGAAGTAAAGCGAGGAAGCTTTGTATCATTGTATCAAAGGAAAACAATGGTAAAGGCTTGTTTATTCAAATAACATCTGGGCCAGGATCCATAAACTCATTTCTCTTAGTTTAGAGCTAAAAAAATATGAAACATCTTTTAACCCAGTGGCAAAATGTGACATGAAATAGAAGAATGAATGTAATCACTGAAGGAGAATTCGAGATCAGCCCAGAGGACAGGGCACTATTGCAGACAAAGGAACATGAAGGGTGTAGTTGCTGTCTGCATGGAATTCATCACAAGAAGTCCGTGGTGCTGCACTGGAGGAGTTTAACCTCCTGAGAACTACAATGATACACCCAGGACACGCGAACCCATTACAGTCTTTACTATTCTGTGGCCCTGAAGCGAGCACCAGAAGCCCTGCGAGTGTACAGCCGTCTGTGATAACTTAGGGTTTCAGTACAGCTTGCCAGCACTGACATTGGCACATACTGTTCCTGCCTGAGGCATTAGATGTCTAATTTGATCAATTTCAGACCCTGTAACTTGAATTCAAGCCAAACCACAATCAAATCATAAAATTTCTATAGCTGCCACCATCTTGGAAATGGCATACGTGGGTAGTGGAGCAAGAAATAGCTATGCAAGAAATGAGCGCAGCCCGCTTTAATGAATTCTGCATCTGATCCTTACGTGAGGCCACCAATCCATCAGCTGCAATTTGCACATCTTGTTTAACTTCTCATTACTTTATATGTGTGCCGGAGAAAAATATTCTTTCTCCGTGCCGCCTTACATACCAAAGCGTCCTACACTTAGAGTTTCAGAGTGCTGAATGCAGTGTGCTGTGGCCCCTAGAAGGCATCTAAAGTGTGCAGATAGGCACAAAAAGTGACCCGAGAGGAAGGGATGCTTTCGTATGTGCAGAAGGTAAAGCTATTAGAAGCATAGCCTGCTTTGGCCATCACTGTCAGGCCACCTTGCATATGAGGAACTGTATGCTCGATTCTAAATCCTTTTGGAAATTGCCAGTTTGATAGAGCAACATTGCAGGAAACCACTCAAACTGAACATGTTTGTTGTTTTATGTTCTGCCAGGCAAATGTCAGAACAATGCCAGGAGACCAGAGTAATCTAGAATTAGAACTAGCAGGAGGGGAGTGAAGGTGTGGGATCCAGAAGGGAAACAGACAATGAGAACAGGATGGAAAGTCACTGTAGTCGGGGGAGTTTTATAGTAGAAAATGAACTCTTGACTGAGAGAGTTAGAAGCAAACTCGATTGTGTCTTCTAAGTTGTTTTGTGGTCCAATAGTATGGCATCTCATGTGAAAATTGTGTTGTAGAATTGAATAACTGTGGTCAAAACTTTCCTGTTAAATCTCCATCCATTGGTTAATAATTCTGGAAGCAATGACTATTCAATAGATGGTTCACTTGGAGAGTATGCAGAATGTGCTGGTGGAGAGACTCGTTACAGTCTTATGATCTGCTTTGTGTTCAACCTTTTACTACTGGATTATTTTCCCTTTGTATTTTTCAGTTATACAGCATGTTCAACAAATCATTCCAATTATTCAGAACAATTTACCCTAATTGTTTCTTCTGTCTCATGTAGGAAGAGCACAGTGAGACATAGCCTCACTCAACCTAATTTTTCTCATTTCCCTAGGTCTGATAGTATAGTAGAACTTGATGGTTGAAATATCAAATAGTCTGGCAGGAATCTATCTTGCCAGGAAGATCGATATTGGGGAAAGCTGCATGAATGACCATGCCAGCTTAGCCATTTCTTCATTTTGTTTTGGTGGCTACTCATTAGGAACTTGACCCTTTCTTCCGGGCTATGGTTATTTCCTGATGAACACACGGGTTGCTTTTTTCATTTGTCTACTAACCTTTGAGGATTCAACCCCAATAGTACTTCCCGCCTCAGCAGCCATGCTTGTCTTAGAATTGTAGGCATGGCATAGAGCATTGGCTAAGGTTATCAATAAGACCTCTTGCCCTTCACTGAAATACTAAACCCAGCACGGAATGCATGCTTTTTACCTTGCTGCATTACTATTGCATCTAAACAAATTTCAGACTCATTAAAACTAAATGCTATTCGTCCCTTTTATTACCCATATTAGGTAAAACCAAAATAAATTCACATCCTCAAGCGCTAGGAACCAGAACCTCAGCATGTATTTTGGTAGAACCTGTTTCAACCCACATCATCAGACAAAAAAAAAATCTCAAAATTAATCTCCTTCCACAGTCAAACATAACTGAAATTTACCTTTTGAAACATAGTGCCCTTTCCTGTGATGAAAAAAAACATTTTAGGTCTTTGTGTGAAATACGATTCTTGGCTCACAAATTCAAAGGCAAGGTTTTATTCGTACTTTTCCTCCATGCATGAGCAGGCCTTCAAGAGTCTCCTAGTGGCTGCTGTAGCACGTGAACACCACGAGCGGTGTCATATAATTTTCAGCGCCTGTGCAATGTTTGTGCCACGGTAAAACATTTTCTTTAGTTTATCTGGTTCTTCATTCATGGTAACAGATTTAGATATTAGATCAGATCTCTTTAAGTTAGTGGTGCAAAGAAATTCACCAACTAATTACTTACATGAGATCTTAGTTCTTGGGCCATAATCTCTTTACAGAGTACATGTTCTTCTTAGTCTATAAAAAGAATAATTTGTCATTTTCTCTCTGTATTTCTGTACCTTCGAGTTCAAAGTTGGGTCCAAGTGGCCCTGAACTTTTGGCCTAAATAATACAATAATATAAACTCAGTCCATCTTGGACAATCCTTGCCTCTCTGTAACTACCTCTGATGCTAGCATTGGTTCACACTGTCACATATAAGTTCACTTTTAAGTTCCCAGTAGTTTGCAACTAATTTTTTTTTAAAAAAAAAGTACAATTTTAACCTCAAGCCTCTAAGCATGTTACCTTTTACAAACCTTACAATGTCAAGGATTTCTTAGGGAACACCACAGAAGAGGGAGCAGAGAGGATTGGGGAGCTGGAAGAGGAGAGGGGCTGTGAAATGCTGACTTCTGAATGCGATGTAGCTCTGCACACATCAACCCGCAGTACCTGTAGCTAACTGCTCAAGACCTGCACAAAGTCACACCAGTCAACATCCCAACTAGAAGAGGGAGGGACTCCCAAGGTCCCACCCTTGGCAAAGAGCTATTGACAATAGATGTTTGCTGAGGGAGGGTGAGTCAATCTCCTTTGGGGACATGGCTGCTAGTGAGTTACCATATCTTTGTGGATGGCCCCACACCCATGGGCGTATGAACAGCACTAGATGGACTCAGGGGTCTCTCAATAACAAAAACAAAAAGCAGAACAGAGGACATGAAGTTGGGAGGGAGATGAGTTGAGGTTAGAATTGAAAAATAATGATGGACGGATATAATTAAAATACTGTATTAATGTACAAAATTTTCAAAAAATAACTAAAATATTGTGGAAGTGTTAAAGGTTAAGTAAGTAAATACTTACTTCCATGTCTCCTCTACCTCTCTTCTTACCTTCCTCCATCTCTCTGTTGCTCTCTCTCACACACAGAGAAACACAGAGACACAGAAATGTAGATAACACAGAGAGACAGATATACACACATAGACAGACAGACAGACAGACACACACACACACACACACACACACACACATATACACCTCCATCTCTCTAAATGGTTCACAGAGAAAGAACTTCTGGTATGGAAATACATTAGGATAGACACAAATTTAGAATCCGGAAATCAGGAGGATGATATATCACGAAGAAGACACTGCAATGTTGCTTTTTAAATAGGAGTGACCTGGCCGAAGTATAACACAATACAGTTCCAATTCACCCTATGTGCTTGTCCACTGTAGTCCTCAGTTTTTTTTTTCTTTTAATTTAAAATCCTGAAAGTTTGAGAGTTGAGCTGTCCTCTCCATCTGTGTCCTTGACTTTGGACTATCTCTAATTCTCTCAATCTGTGTTGACATCTCAGATACCACTCAA
Organism: Dicrostonyx torquatus; assembly: GCA_028555095.1. Taxonomy (NCBI): domain Eukaryota; kingdom Metazoa; phylum Chordata; class Mammalia; order Rodentia; family Cricetidae; genus Dicrostonyx; species Dicrostonyx torquatus. Next base: position 9,512,860 of record JAQHUG010000036.1, read on the forward strand.
TGCTGTGGTTGGATTGAGTGGCCAGTCTGTTTTGGTTATCCCATGAGTTGCACTTTTTTTTGTTTGTTTATCTTTTGGTCATTTTTGCCAGAAATAACATTTTGTCTGTTAGAGAGTGATGAGTTTGCCTGAGCAACATGGTGGTGCTTATAAAGGAAGATGAAGCGGCTATGGCTCATGAAGTCAGGACTGGCCACCAACAATTACCTTCAGTTGTTCAAGTGAATCATGGTGGTACTCTAATATTGGCTCAGGAATACTCCTTCTGTGATAAACACTGCCTGTGATGAATAGGATGAAGTCCATTCAAAACAAACATTAGCCTCTTGAGTCCCTGCAGAAGCCCTTCCTTCTCATTCACTGGACTCGAGCTTATTGTCTTTGATCTTCTCTTGTCCTTTTTACTTTAAATTCTCCATGTGTACTAATGCCTTGTCTGTCACATAGCAAGTGTGATATATAGCTGTCTACATAGACATGCTTCTCTAGCGGCTACCACCAGCCAGCGTACTTGGTACACTTGGGAATTACAGCTTATCCATTTTCTAATTGTTGATTTATTGTAGCTGCATTGTTTGGGTTGATTTCTTTACCTGTTTCACAGTTATAGCTTCTTCTTTTTGGTATTCTTTTTAATCCAATGTGCTTTTTAAAATTCAGATAAGGTTTGTTAATTCTTTCTTTAATGTTCTTAGTTCTTACAATCAGTAGGGAATCTTGTATTTATTATTATAACCCAAATTATTGTAATAAGCTGACTCCCATATGAGTACCATCATGCTAACCTCAACTCTTCCTGGAAGACTATTAAAAATTTCCCAGAATTCCCCCAAGTCATTTCTCTGTCCTCATGGTGTACTTGTGATATCAGTGCCTTGTTTGACTTGTTATCTCTGAAGACCTATCCCCAAATGACCATTCTGCTCCTGGGGAAAATAACTAACACAGCTGGACTCTCTTTACCAAAGACTTCACCATGATTAACACAACTCTATTAAGAATTTCACAAGGAACTTTCACAAGCTTGCGATCATATCTTGGAGCCCTGTATTTATGTTACATCTTTGCTTCCTTCTGGACCTAACACTGAAGCAAGGTATGGTCTTTACTACACAATGCATGTCACTTATCTCCCTATGCTATGGAATCTAAGACAAGGGCTCTGGTCCCCAGAAGGAAGAAAATTCTAATCTCAGATGCATCTATCCCCTGAGTCCCTTTAGTGCTTATTTGACTCTCCTCCTGTATTGTTGACCATTAGGACACTTCTGTGTTTAAACAGTATTCATTTAATGTGCTTAGACAGTATTCATTTAAAACTGCTATTCTGAAAAATTAAAAAAAAAACCTAGTGACTACAAATAAGAGCAAATAGATTGTTTCAGTTATGATGATCTGACCTTCCAACAGAAATCTCACTGTTCCTTCTGGGAACTCTAGCAGGGAGTTCACTCCCTTGCCTGTTCAGGCTTTGGGAAACTCCCTGCTCTTCTTAACCAGACTCTCTATTCATTTTCAAAAACAGCAATGGCTGGCGGAGTCCTTTCCCATAGTCTATGACTCTCAAGCTCCTTCTATTGTCATTTTCTCTGACATCTGTCATTTCCTGCCTCTTGTTCCATGTTTAAAGAATACCTGTGATTGAATGGGGATCATTGGACAGTCTCCTTTAGTTCATATTATTAACCCCTTTAAAACGGAACATAGTTACAGACTCTGTGCATGAAGTCATGGGCATCTCGGGTAGCCATGCTGCCAACCACAGTGACAAAACCTCCAGTGACCAGGGTTGTTGTTCTGGAAGGACGTAAGAATGTAATTATTCAGTGTAAGGACATCTGCCGAGTTCCAGATTATCTCTCCTAAAGGACTTCACATGTAGGACTTCTCCCGCTCTGCCTAAGGCGGCTGCATCAAGTCAATGGAACCTAGAAGCACCTAAGCGACCAGCTGTTGCCTTGCCTACAAAGGATTGTCTAGATTAGACTGGCTGAGGTGGGAAGACCCACCTTCCCTGTTAACACACCATTCCTTGGGCTGGAGTCCCCGGATAAATAAAGGGAGCGGGTCAGCTCAGCAGTCATCACTCTATTTCTCCATTATCGACATGGTGTCGTCATGCTTGTCTCACCGCAGTGGACCGCCCCATGAATTACAAGTCAAAATAAACCTTTTCTGTAAGTTGTCTTGGTCAGGTACTCTGTAGAAGTAATGAAGGAAGCAACTAATAGGAGATCCTAAAATGGAGGGGCGATCATCAGGCCTTTATGCCTCCCCCCACCCCAGATTTCAGGGTTTCCTTAAGTATGGGAAGTTGATAGGAAAAGGTGCAAACATGAACTCCCTAAAATCATGATATCAGAAGTTAATATTAAAAGTTTTAGGAAAGAAACTTGTCTGTTGGAAAATAAATTCTTTGAGCCTTTTAATTCCTAACAGCACACTCCATTTTCATTACCACACTGAGCAACTAGCCACTCTGTATGTGCTGTCTTTGGTTTAATACCTTACACCCTGCTCTTCCTATGGATGTGAGTGGCTGCTTTTGTATGTATGTATCCGAGAATTCCCATTCTCCTTGTTACACATTTTTTAATAGAGCAATGGGAAATCTGTTCCAAAGTCACTTTTGCTTTCATTTTAGAGGTTACAAAGCAACTTAAAACATAGACGGCATCTGTCACTTAAAATTCTCTGAGGTCCTGTCTCACAGAGTCCTGGGTACATATGCTAACCTTACTGCTCTGAGTTGAGACATCTAAATATGAAGAGCTTTTCCAAGTCTTTCTAAATTTTCAAATATTTGCCTTAGTTGTCCCTGTTCTGGGTTTAAGCACTGAAGCTGTTGTCTATTCTTCTATGTCTCATTGTAAATATCCTAAATGAACTTTTCAAGTCGTTAACATAACTTCTGCCCTTCATCTTCTGTAAGCCCATGTCTAAAAGCCCTCTGACATTTATCTAAGTTCTTACAGTGCTTCTCTCCATTTTGAACCTTCGGTCATACAAATCCACTTGTTCATTTAAGGAACTTTCCTTTTCTATGCCTTGCCCACACAATCATCCTGTCGCATTAGAGACAGTGTCAGGGGCTCTCCCTAATGATCCCAGAAATACATTTGATTTATCATCTGCCTTTTTCTTTCTTCCTCCCACATATTATGAATTATGAGGAACAGTTTATCATAATCATCTAAAAATATGCATCCTACGGGGGCAAAAACTGCATCCTCCTTACATCCTATAACCTTCCAACAACTGTGTATAGAAAATGTTGAAGGGCTTAATTAAAAAATGAATCAAGGCACTACCATTTCTTTCTTAAATGTCACATATTTTTGCTGCGCTAAAAATACTTTCTCTGTGGTCTTGGCATTTTGCGTGTGGCGTGGCATCTGCTCTGAGAGCAACAATAGAATTATAACAGACCTCTCAACTGCTATTTTGAGTAAACTATTTTGTCATCTTAAACTCTTTTGTAAAAATGCAAGAGAGGATAATTATTTTTCCCAAATCCCATTGTGAATAGGAATGCACTATGGTTGGAATAGAAAAATGGTCTTTCAACTGTCTCAGGAGGCTGACACGGATGTGTAAGTCTCCTTGGGACCACTCTATGTTTTCTCATCCAAGTAACTAAACATAGATATACTGACCATAGTGCCCACAGACAGAAGAACATATAAGCAGTTCCTTCCCCCTTTAAATCAGTACTGGGCAATGCGGGACTGCCTGAATAACAAATTCCCTAAGGAAGCGCCTGGCTCAATAAATCCAGACCTGGAGACAGTGAGATTTGCTCAGAGCATGTGTGCATACAAACTTAAGCTCTCAAAGTATTTTAACATCTCAACTGCCAATCATCAAATTCCACAAAGTCCAACCAGCTTAAAAGTGATGGGCATGAACTGTCTGTGATGCCAAATGCATGGCCAGATTACTTTATTTCCTATAGAACTGATGAGTCAGTCAATTAATTGTCAGGTCCTGTGTCAGTCTGTAGGAGTCACATGGAAGTAGACTCTGAACTATAACAGAGATAAGAACATTACATACAAAATTGTGTTAACTCACTAGGCAAGTAATTAAATACATGACAACAGTGACAGGGAGCTGTCGATTTGTGCCTGAACCATGAGGCTCATCAACAGTTCCATGGTTTCTGATTGGGGGGAATCACGTTTTGGGGGTGACTACTGCTGCAATCCTTGCCATGGCAGCAACATAGGTTCCAGGGTAGGTGCATGAAGATTAGAAACGTTAGGTAGGAGGAAGAGATTTAGAACAAAAAACAAAAAAAACAGAGACACAGAATAGTACCAAGAGAGCAACTCATCAGATCCTGAATGCTGAGGTTCAGTTCTGAGTTCTGCGTGTGCCCATGTTTAACTCTTCATGTAATTTTATACCCCAATAAAAGTGGGGGGAGGAGAGAAGGCAAAAGACTGCTTTAACAGGACGCAAAAGATAACCAGAACAGTTACTGCTTCAGTATTTGAGATATCAAGCCATTAACTCCTGAGAAAAGCATTTGAATATCTGGGGCAGTGAAGCCACCCTAGACCAAGTACCCTGAAGGCAACCACTCCCTAGGTCAAATATCCAACCTCAACAGAAGGACCAGAAGTATACTTGAATTCTTTGACCTTTGGTCAGGGTGTAGCAGATCCACCTCTAGGGACCTTCTTAACATCCAAAATACCAAGAATCCACACCCTAGGTCAGGATGTCTTGCTTTGTAGCCATACCTGTTGTCAACAACTTTGAGAGAGCAAAATAAGCTCAAATTCTCTGACCTTCAGACAAGGTAGAATAGTCTCACATTTTTTTGGGGTCTCCACATATTCCTCCCTTTTTGTCTTATTTAATAAACCCTGAGATTCTGCTACAGGACAGATGACCAAGCCCGTCTTGGAGGATGTTTTTCCATTTTTTAGACTTACCTGTCATCTGTACATATATTTTGTCATGAACATCCTGTCTTGGTTGCCTAGGGGAAAAAGATCTTAGCCATCTCTGGCTACCAGCCTCTGTGAATAAAAGAGAGAACTAGGGGCTGGAGAGATGGTTCAGCAGTTAAGAGCATTGCCTGCTCTTCCAAAGGTCCTGAGTTCAATTCCCAGCAACCACATGGTGGCTCACAACCATCTGTAATGAGGTCTGGTGCCCTCTTCTGGCCTTCAGGCATACACACAGAAAGAATATTGTATACATAATAAATAAATAAATAAATATTTAAAAATAAATAAATAAAAATAAAAGAGAGAACTAAAGGGTTGAGGGAGGATGCATCTCTAGACACTGTGCACCTCTGAGCCAACTTTTTGTCAAAAGAGTTCACTAACTAGATAATCATATGGAAGCAAATAGTGCTTTGCAATATACAAGCTCCTGTGGTTGTAATATTCCCTAATAAAGAAGTGGAGGATGATCAGAGGTGAGACTGCCTCTTTAAAATGGTCTAGGATATCTCTAACAAGTTTTCATTACAAATAAAATACAAATTTGTCCTTTTAAACATATAAAATCTAAGGATTCATTGATCGTGTCAAAATTCTCTCAGACAAGTTCTCACTTTTTTTTTTTTTAATCAGTAGCTTTCTTACAATGAACTAAAACAGTTGCAAACATTAACAGGTCAATATAATTCTAGCATAGAAATTAACAATAAACATGCAATTTGTCAAATCATAATTTTCTTAAATCTGTTCTAATTAAAAAAAGGTTTTTGTGATGGATGAACTATGAGTCTTTTCTTCTCCTAATGTCCATCTGCATTACTGTCTTTAAGATTTAGAGAGAAATCTGAATTGTCCCAGTCTCTGAGAAGCAGTAAAAACCTTTAGGCTACCCCTCCTTGCTTCTGAAGAGGGGCTTCAGTCAGTCTTTGTAAGACGATTCCCTCCAGGCCCCACACAGAGGTGAAAATTGAGGTCTCAGTTTTCAGGCCATTTATTTCAACAGCAGATTGAATACTATACTGGCAAAATGAGTTCTATGTCCCAAGATATAGTATAGATAAACTATCAAATATTTAGCCAATGTCCTTGGACTCACTCCAAAGCCAACAGGACACACGAAGATCTGAAAGTTTGTGCAGTTGGTCCACCAAGAAACTCGGAATCCTCGGTCGTTACCATGATCTTATTTTGCTTCTCAGACTGCAGCATGATGGCATAAGTCGGGAACACAGATTCAGCATCCCCTTTCCACTTCCTCTATGGAGTCATCAGTGGCTGCGATGTCATCGGGACTGGCATGCTTCTACAGTGCACAGCGGACCAGACATTTCAGAGGCCACTGTGTCAGGAGCCACCTTTGGGGGGTGACTTTTGCCATGATCCTAGCCACAGTGGGATTGTACATTTCAGGTAGGGGCATAAGGATTAGAAATGTTAGGTAGGAGGGAAAGAGCTAATAAAGAAAGACAGAGACATAGTACCGGGAGTGTAACTTCAGTGCCTCCTGCATACTGAGCTCACCCATGATTATTTTTTATACACTTTTATACCCCAATACAAAAAGGGGGGAGACAAAAGACTGCTTTAGCATGATACAGAAGACAACCAGAACAGTTACTTGTTGAAATGCTTGCAACATCAACCCATTAATTCCTGAGTAAAGGTATTTAATGTCTGTGGCAGTGAACCCACCCTAGACTAAGTATTCTGCAGGCAGCCACTCCCCAAAGTCAAACCTCCTATTTCAAAAGAAGGAGCAGAAATATGCTTAAATTCTCTAAACTTTGGTCAGGGTGAATCAGATCCATCTCTATGGACCATTTTAATGTCCAAAACACCAAATAACAACACGCTAGGTCAGGCTCTCTTGTTTTGTAGCCACACCTGCTAACAACTTTGAGAGAGCAAAAATAAGCTCAAGCTGTCTGCCCTTCAGACAAGGTGGGACAGGCTCACATTTTTGGGGTTCCTACGTCTAACATAAGTTCTCAGTTTCTAACTTGCACAGTCTTCCTTGACTGGGCCTGGCAGTTCACTTTTGCAGTTCCAACATTAAGGAGGCAGAGGTCGAAGGGTATCTGTAAGTCTGGGACCAGCCTGGTCTACACAATTAAAATAGCCTCAAAAATAACATTCAAAAATTCATACATTGTCTAATTTTTTTCTTTTAAGTTACAAAACTAAAAGTTTTGGTGCATAATTTACATTTGCTACCTTTCAAAATTACAAATTTCTAAAATATATACTATCCGTTTTAGAAATATGACATGTGCCTAACTTGTAAATACATATCATATCTTCTTCATTCATCTGTGATGAGCCCATAGTGTAGATGGACTTTTCTTTCCCCACCTGACAGTTCCCAAATAATCAACACAGAGACTAGCTACAAATGTTCAACCTGTAGCTTAGCTTTATTACCAATTAGCTCTCACAACTTAAATTCACCCAGAATTCATTGATGAATTCTGTTCACCTATGAACTGCCACTTGGTTCGTGGCTTTACCTGTCCTCCAGCACGTCCTGATCTTTCTGTGTCTCCTAGCAACTCTTCAGACTCTGTTCTACTTCCCGGCATCCTCTTAGTCTGACTTTCATGCCCAATCTTTTTCTTCCCAGTTATAGGCCAGTCCGCTCTTTATTAATCAATGAGAGCAATACATATTTATAGTGCGCAAAGATCGTCCCACAGCAACACAGACTGTTTTGACATCTTGACTGTTAAAAATTATGCAGTGGTGAACGTAAGTGGAAGGGGTTTCTTTGAGATGTTGATCTCTAAAAGCTATGTGCGTATGTAAATATGTGTGTGGTGTTTGCCAGCAAGTGTGCATGGGTGTGTCTCCTGTGTGGGTTTGTGACTAATGCTGGGACGTCTTTCCTTAATCTTTCCCAACTTTTCTTTTGAGGCAGTGTCTCTCACTAAATCTGAAGTACAGTTTGACTAGCCTCCAGGCCGGTGAGCCCCAAGATCTGCCTATCTCTACTCTCTAGAACGAGGAGAATAAACACCAGCTGCTGTGCTTAGTTTTTATGGCTTCGGGGGGACCAAACTTATGTCTTCATGTTTACATGCCAGGCACCCTACTTACGGAACTGTCCCCTCAGCCGAGATACCGATTCTTATTTTTTTCAGATATATTTCAGGAGTAGATAGAGGATCACATAGAATTTCCTTTTTAAGTTTTTGAGAAATTTCCATACTGTTTTTCTCGATGGCCATACCAATTTACCTTCCTGCCACCACTGTGCACACAGTCCCTTGTTTCCCTATTCTGACAGATGTTTGTTAATTGCCGACTTAATAACACCTTAATAGCAGCCATCTTAAGGTGAGTGACATATTATCTCCTACAAATTAAGTACACTTCCCTGTTGGAGAGTGATGCCAGGCCATTTCTAATAGCAGCTGGCCCTTTGTACATCTTCTTTGAAAAAATAACTGTTAAAGTCATTTCCGTATTTTAAAATTTAGATTATGTGTATTTTTAAATGTACCTAATCTTTCAAAAGCAATTGCTCTCCATATTTCTACAACAGAACCACTATGCAGGCGTTTGTCCAAGGCTTTGGTTAGCTGTCTTTCCTTAGCATCAGAGAGCCAGTCTATCTGTAGATGTTGTCACCTGTTATCCTTCCCACTTACAGTCCTTCATCTCCACGGCCACCAGTGACCTGTAATATGCCTGCGTCTACGTCATCTGACCTCAGATGTCGGCACTTCCTCAGAGAAGCCGTCCCAACTGCCCTATACACGTCAGAACTAATTGTCATATTTTTTCTGCGCCGTTAGTTTTACTACTTCCTCTCAATGACAAACATCATCCTAATTTGTCCTTCACTTTCCACCTTCACCTGGCTCTAGCACATCATCCCCTTAGCTCCTCAAGAGATCTTCTCAAAAATATGGAAGTGTTTTTTACAAGACCCTGGAAATCTGTTGCAGACTTTTGCTCTCTGTATTTGACAAAGGCTGAAGCACCACATTCCAAAAACAATGGCATGTGTATGCATTTCATTTAAATATTTAAATAATTAAAAACTTATGTAGTATCAGTAATGCTATTTCACAAACAGGAAAATAAGACTTGGCGGAGGTTTGCAAGGATATACTGCTACTTGCATAGCTTTGAAATGATTTCTGAAGTCATTATTCCTTTATTAGATTACATGCCAACTGTATTTTGACTGCTACACTCATGAGAGTCTTGATAGCTTTGGAGCACATCTTCTTTAAAAAAACGTGAAAATAAACTTGATTTTATTGGGTACTACAAAATTAATTAAGGTGATCTGTCTACTGTACATAGCATGTGGTTTCCTTCCTAGAGATGTGATAGGTACAATGTTTCTTTGATATTTATGTTATTAGATACAAAATATGCAATACTTTCAAAGTAAGATAATTTAACATAAGAAGGTCAGTATTATCACCTACTTTAGACTGGGACTGGATTTGTAGTAAAGTCTAGTGTAGATATAGGTACAACAAAGCAATGGAAAGGTTGATGTGTCAGTGATTCAGCTTATGAGGGATACATATAAAGGCATGTTGGCCTTACAAAGGCTCTGGTATCTAGTAGCCATAAGACTGGCCTGAATTCTGTGGCTGAATGGGAAGCACCAACCTTGTAGGGCTTTCTAGATAACTTTGAAGTATATCTCACTTAGTGTTGTAAAAGAGTATTTAAAATCCTTTTAGGGCAGTCATAGTAAGTTCGATGGATATGGTGCTGCTGCATCAGAGATATTGGCGATAGTAATGGGGTAATAATTCTAATGGCTTAGAATTTCACTTCATTCCAGTTAGCAGCTGCTCTGATAAACCCGCTCTCCATTGATAGCTTTATACAAAGCATTTAGCGTACATGCAGAACTATTCGGTCAAAATGAAGAAGTACCACCATGAGACTCTTGTAGCTTCTGCCTTTCTTCTTCAAAGTCTGGGGGCCATTGATCTTTCCTCCATTGCTTATGTGTATTAGTTCAAGAAAAATATGATGGAAAACATTTTGATTTTGATTTGCTCTTTTATTTCAAAAACCTGAGGTCCATTCATGTATATCAGCAGTTTGCTCTCCTTTACAATTGAATAGCATTTTATGGTAAGGACTACAAAGGTGTGCTCATCCTTCTGTCATTAAGAGCATTTGGGAATAAGCTATTTCAGTTTGGGTCTCTGACTACACTATTATGAACATTATCTACAAGCCTTTGGTTGAACATAAATTTTTATATATGGCATAAAAATCCAGAAGTGTGATCGCTGGGTCATGGGTTTTAAATGCATATTTGATTTTTCTTGGACGCTGCCAAACTTCTGGAATGGCTGTTCTATTTTACACTGTGAGCAATAATTTATGAGGAATACATTTGTCTGCGCCCTTGCTGGCTCTGGGACCGTCAGTGCTTTTGAAAAGCTATTCTCATAGATGTGTAGTGAAAACAGACGGGTTGTCAGTTGTATTTTTGGTGCTCCATGTAGACACTCCTCTAAAGTGAACCCAGTTCTTACGCCACAAATAAGCATAATGCTTTAATGATGAAGGGGCAGGAGATCAGACCTTTGTCCTCTACCTTTGAAAAAATGAGCACAAAGTCAGGGAAATTTAAGCTCCCTAGCAACCACAAAACCCTGTGTACCTGTAAGAGTCTTGAACCCCTTGCAGCCATGTTCAGGGAAGAGCAGAAAGAAGGTTGGTTGTAGTTTACTGTCTTCCTTGTGTCCTGATTCTCATTGATAGGATGAAAAAGAACCCTGGTGGGGTGAGAACTTTCTAAAGAATTCTTCATGCTTGTATTAGAGGACATGGCATAGAGGTAGTCACACTGATCTAAAAGCACAGTGTTATTTAAATTTTAATTTTAAATACTTAATAAATATTAATAAATAAATAATAATAAATAAAAGATAAATAAAAATTAAATACCAAAAATACTTAATCAGACACCACTGAACAAATGCAGTCTAACGAAATGAATTTTCCTACTATGGAAATTTAAACTAGACTAGTGCATGAAAGTTGGAAGTTTTAACCTTTAGTCTTTAGTTTATTGTACCTCTCTAAATGTCTTCTTTTTTATTCTGTAAAACCACCTGATGAACGTGTCAGTTATTTCTAACACTGCATCAAGCCCCGCAGCTTAGTTGGCTGGAAAAAAAAGACAAATCCTTCTAAGTGTAAAAGGTTATAGAAACATTTCTTAGCTCTAAGCACCATCCCTTGGAATTGCAGCTCTCTCTGAGAAGCCTTAAGTAATAGAGGAAGGCTAAGCGAGTCTTTAGAGATTTAAGAGAGAGAAAATTGTTCTTAAGAACTCTAAAACTATTAGTGAGAATACAGTTTTGGCTTTGGCTTCTACCCTTTTACTGGTGGAAGACACAAGACAGTAGGAAAATCATGGACTTTGCATCTTATTTACAAAGATTTGAGTTTTTAATACATTAATTTAAACTTCTTGTGTTCCAGTTTGTTTGTTTTAAAAATATCTACCTATTACTAGGCTGTGGTAATGCATGTCTCTAATCCCAGCATGTAGGAGGCAGAGACTTATATATCTCTGAGTTTGAGGCCAGCCTGGTTTACAGAGTGAGTCCCAGGACAGCCAGGGCTACACAGAAAACCTCTGTCTTGAAAAAACAAATTAATTAATTAATTAAATTATCTAACTGCTGACAGATGGCATTATGTAAAATTAAAAAGCTTCTGTACAGCAAAGGAAATAATCACCAAGAAGAGACCACCTACAGGATAAGGGGAAAATCTTTTTCAATTATACATCAGATGGGGAACTAATATCTAAAATATATAAAGAACAGCAAAAGCTAAACACTAAAAATCCCACATCAATCAATAAATGGGCTAATGAATTGAATATATACTTCTCAAAAGAAGAAACAATGTAGCCAGTAAATACTTCTATGTTTAACTTCCTTAGCCATCAGGAAACACAAATTAAAACTGCTTTAAGATTCTGTGTCACCTCATCAGGATGATGAAACCAAGAGAAATGCTTACAGATGCAGGCAAGTACGTGGAGAGAGAGGGGCTCTTATTTATTCTGGGAGGAACATAAACTCAGCCAGCCACTATGGAAATGAGTACTGAGGCTTCTCAAGAAGCACAGCAATGGAATCACCACATGGCCCCACTATACTATCTTGGATCTACACCTGGAAGACTTTGAGTCAGCATGCCACAGAGATCCTTGCCCATTCATGTTTATTGCTTCATTGTTTACAATAGCAGGAAATGGAACCAGCCTAGATGCCCATCCACAGATGAATAGACAAAGAAAATGTGGCACAGATACGCAAAGAACCTTTGTGCAGTCATTAAAAAGTTGAATAGTAAAATTGTCAGGAAAATGGATGGAGTTAGAAATCATGAGGATGAGCAAAACAAGACACACTTGGGAGAACCTATATTTAAAATTAGGTATGTGTGTGTGTGTATGCATGTATGTACTTCTCTGTATGTGTAGGTCATAAAAGGAGAAAGGACACAGTGAGGAGAAAAGAGCACATCTGAGGAGACATGGGGAAAGATGGCGATGGGATCCATGTGCTGGATGAGCAGAAGAGGATGTTATCTGCATAGGAAGGGGCAGCCAGAGGAGAGCAGGGAGCATGTGGTGAGAGGGGGAACAGAGCACAGTGCAGCAACCTGTGTATAGGAAATGACATAATGAAGTCCATTGCTTAATGCGCTGACCAAAACAAATCCAGAAAATTAAATAAAGAATATACCTGAAGATGGGTTGAAAGACCAAATGAGATAATGATGTAAAAGCTACTATCACGGTGCTAAAAAAATAGAAGACCAATTTTAAAAATTATTATTTTATTTATCCTTTTTCATACTTCCTAAAATTATCTGATAGTTACAAAAATTCACATTTTTCTACCTAATTGAACCACCAGCCATGTGGGAAGCTATACATTTAGCTGTCTGTTCTAAAATGTGTTTCAAGTGACACTGTACCATATTTGAGCTTTGACACTAAGCTAGAAAATTCTCATTCAGAGGAAAACGTCTCATTTTCCTTCCCAGTTTATCACCTATCTGGAGACTTAAAATCACTAAGACACAAACACATTTTCTGAGACTGTGAAATAGGTGAAGCTTGAAGTGATGTGCACACTATATCCGTTTTTGGTTTCAGCTCTTCTGTACAGAGTAGAAAAGAAATAAGACCAACTCTGTAAGATTCTAGTAGTTTTCTAATGTTAATCATTATCACAACAAAAAGAACGCTTCTATACTAGATTTATGAACAGAGTAAAATGTTGATAGTGTTTATATGGTGGTTATTTATGCATCATGGGCTATGAGTACGTGTGTGTTCATGCACTGTTGTTAAGCGAGGCTGGCTACTGACCTACTGTAGGTCAGGGAGCATATGGTGATGTGTTGTTGTAAATGAGGTGCAGCTGTGTTCCCAGCACCTGAGAGGAGCGCAGGGCCCTTTTGTTCGGTCCCGCCCGGCTCCCGGCCACGGCCGCACGGCTAGCTTATGCCTGAAATAACGACACGAAAATTGTATTAATTAAATTACTGCCTGGCCCATTATCTCTAGTCTTTTCTTGGCTAACTCTCACATCTAAAACTAACCCATTTCTGATACTATGTATCGCCACTTGACTGTGGCTTACTGGCATGAGTCTAATCAGTGTCCATCTTGGGCTGGAGCATCATGGCATCTGCCATACTTCCTTTCTTCCCCAAACTCTGTTCTGTCTACTCCGCCCACCTAACGGCTGTGTCCTATCTTACAGGCCAGGCATTCTCTTTATTAACCAATGAAAGCACACAAAATACAGAAGAACCCTCCTACACCAGTGATGGGGTTGGAAATGACTCCCAACCCACATGGAAGCCATCCCTAGGCTTACTTCAGGAAAATGAAGAAGGAGGGCATTCAGCATGAATTACTAAGGAATTTGTTTCAGTATGAAAATCAAAGGACCGTAGGAAGGCACAGTACTCTGACAGTCATGAAGGAAATGCTCAAATGCACCATCTACGAGAACCAACGTCTCTGTGGCCACAACACAAAGCCATGGATCTATGCGGATTTGACCCACCATAGTGAGCAAGAGGGTCCTGAGCATTCTGGATTTGCATTCAGAATCCTGCTGAAAGATTCTACTTTGATTCTTTGCCTGAAGCCCTACTCAGAGAAATTTAAACACGCAGGCAAAACAATGAGTAAAATCCATAGGAGTTCTGTGTTCAGGCCTGTCTGATAAGGGTGTCTTTGAAATTAATAGATACATCCATGTCCTCTTATCAAAAATTTATTGTAAGTAGCTTAATTCGGCATAGCAATAATTTAGTCTTTGTTCTTAGTGAACTTTACTGAGCAGTGAAAATGTGATTTGAACATATAAAATATGTAAGCATTTATGGGTATGTGCACACAAAACATTAGTTAGGAAGTCTCAAGACATTTAATTCATTTCCATCAGACTTATTTACATAAAAATTCTGTGGTGGTTTGTATAAGAATGGCCCCCATAAGCTCATACCTTTGAATGCTTAGTCATCTAAATGGAACTCTTTGAAAGGATGACAAGGATTAGGAGGTGTGGCCTTGTTGGAGGAAGTGTGTCACTGGGTGCGGGTTTTGGGATTCCATATGCACATGCTAGACCCAGGTTTGCTTTCTCTGCCTTCTCATTAGGATGTAGTTCCCAGCTACTGTCCCATGGTCTTGTTTGCCACCATGTTCCCTGCTATAACGACTATGACTTACCCTTTGAAACTGTGAGCAAGCCCCCAGTCAAATGCTTGGTTCTGTAAGAGATGTCTTGGTCATGGTGTCTCTTGAGAGCAGTAGAACACTGACTAAGGCACAGTCCTAAGAATGTATTTACCACATTGAAGAAGGGCTCTTCTAAACTGGAAATTCATCATCATCTAGGCTGTTCATTGCTATTGGCATTAAAAGCCATAATTCTAGCCAGTTTTTGTTTATTGTTTTCCCAGGAGGAAGTTAGAGCAATAGACACACGAAACTCTCCTTGAGAAGAGCAGTGTTTGACTCTTGCTTTTTGTTGCTTCTTATCCATTTAGCGAAGCCTCATCTGGGCTTCCTAGTATCAGGAGTATGACCCAAGTTCAATAACACAGTGATTATTTGGGGAAAATGCACATACTTTTATTTTGATACATGGTATGATTTTGAAAATCAACCAAAGGAAGTTAGCATCGGCCAGAGTGAGGCCTCTGGAATCCGTCCCTAGACCAAAGTCCCATGTGGATTTTTATGTATGGCATCTGGAAGTCTATTACGTGAGTTTCTCAGGTTTCAATTCTAGCCTCATCCATAAACTACATCTTTTAAATGCTAAGTTAATGTCCTCTAAGTTTATCAGAACCATTCAAGAAAGAAAAGGATGCAGGCTTTTCCTAGGATTTTCAATTTTGTTCATCTTAATGCTTGTTTTATTTATGACCATGGGACATTTCTCTTTCCGTAAAATATGAGAGTAAATACATTTGAGCTTAGAACTTTCTTATATACACACTAAGATTAAAATCATACCAACTTAGCAAGGGCAATATAATGTCTCTTTCCTTAAAGCAATGAATCCACATGTTTTCAAGGACAGGTTAGAAATTATATTCATCCTAGAATATGTTGGGAATTTTTTTTAATTTTCCAGCTAGTGTTACATTTCGTTAACCTGCAATTTAGATAGTTCCATAAAAAATGCTTAAGAAATAGTTTTTATGAGTACTCAATTTTAGAGTTATCAAATAAATAATCAAAAAACACCTCCGTATGACCATGTTTTGTGAAGCGTGTTTGTGAATGAGCCAGCATGCAACATGTCCTCACCATTGATGCCTTCCTTCATGGCCACCTTTGCACATATGGAGCTCATGAGACATTCTGGTAACTTTGTCTTCAAATCATCTCACACAACTTATTTTTTAAGCATTACATTATTTTTTTTAAAAAAACAGGGGAAAAGGTCTGATCCAATTTATAGCTCTTTTCCTTTTAATCCTTGGTCTTTTCCATATTTGGTTCTTTCAGAGCTTATAACACATTTTTCCTCTTTTTTAATCTGGGAAAATTTAGCTTTGGCTCACCATCTGTTCCACAGTCAGCGCTTGTACTCAGCCTCCCAGATGGGTTGAATAAGAGAAAAAGGTTAAGTGATTTCACTCAAATTCATACGGTGAGTCATCTGCCCTCAGCCCGGGCATGACAAAGTGGAAGGCTGTCAAGGATTTTTCCTTACACGAACTTGGATCACGCAACGTTGAAGAGTTTTCTCCAAAACGGCCAGAGTGTCAAGTACACTCAATATTGTTGGGCAATAATTTGAGTTTCAAATTTATTTCTTAAATGCAACATTAAAAAAAAAACTTTTAAAAAGTAAACATGTCCTTTTGGCAAGAAAGAAAAACATGGTTGTCGATAGCATCGCTTTCTTGCTGGTATTTTTACCACTCTGTAGCCTCCCTTCCAAAACATCTTTGGGTTTGTAAGGGCACCCTTTTCTTATATCCCTGCTTAGGAATCTTAGTCTCTTCCTAAAACGGGGATCTAAAAAACCAGTTCTCCAAAAGGGCCTGAAAGCTTTCTTAGTCCAAAGGCCAGTGATTTAACTCCGTTCTAGTTTAGACAAAAATATTTCCATTACAGGAGCCACTTTAGATAGCAGGAGATAGCTCTGTGGCTTAAATTCTGTGCTAATAAAAGTTATTGCTTGCATGCCTACTAGGAGAACGAGTCACTTGGATACCGTGATGAGGCTCTAGAGAAGCAGGGATGGTTCTTGTTCCTTGGGAGTTTGGCTTCTAATTGGTGCTATGATAAAAGTATCCCTGTTTTTATAAAGCAAAGAAAACCAGCCCTCAAATCACAATCCCAGAGAACCTAGACAGCAATGAGGACCCTAAGAGAGACATACATAGATCTAATCTACATGTGAAGTGGAAAAAGACAAGATCTCCTGAGGAAATTGGGAGCATGGGGACCTTGGGAGACGGTTGAAGGGGAGGAGAAAGGCAGGGAGGGAGCAGAGAAAAATGTAGAGTGCAATAAAAATAAACTTTTTAAAAAGTATCCCTGTGTTTGAATAGAGACAGGTCATTTCATTCATAAGCCAAAATGTGTGAAAATTTTGTCTAGAATCTCATATGAAACTGTTAGTGCTATTTGATTAGTGGTTAATGTAACCTACTTTAAACTATATCAGTTCATTATAATTATCTACTTTGAAAAGAATTTTGAAGAAAAGAAAGTTTCCTTAGAGGATTAATTCAAGTAAAGTTTCATTAAGATAATAAATGATAGGCAGAGGGATTCAGATCATTATGTCTAGCCCATAATTTAGTGATTGTTTTCTCATAAGTGAGTGTTAACTCTCTTAAGAATATGCACAATGGAGTCAGCAAAATGGCTTAGTGGGTAAAAGCACTTGCTGCCAAGCCCGAGATAAACAACTGGATCCAACATGGTAGCAGGAAAAAACTATCTCCCACACGTTGGTCTCTGACCTATACATGCCTGCGCTAGCACCTTCATGACAACATACATATAAACACATATAGAAATAAATAAATATAGATTTTTAAAAGTTGTAAATAAATGTATACAATGACCGCAACAATCTAGAAAATCGATTTGAATACTTATGTCACAAAAGACTAACAACATTTAAGGCACTTTGCAGTTCTAAGCTTGTTCTTGTTATCATGAGTTCGGTGACATGGTTACCTTCTCTCCTCGCCAGTATCATCTTTGTGTCCTGATTGCTTGTTCAGTGTCTATCTTCCCACTGAGACTACAGACCAAACACAGAGGGAATGTCTCTGCTGCCCCCAATTAATCTCTGTAACCCCATGTAACACATCACTGAGACAAACTGCATTGTGAGTCATTTGTCTCCATCTCAGAGTCAACCTTAAAACAGAAATCTAATCAAATAAAAAGCATCTACCAGCCAGTATGAACAGAGTTGTGTGCCAAACACAAAGACTGGGTTACACAGGAATTCACGGGGAGGTGATGGGTGTGCTAGCAGGTGCCTGGGAACTGCCTAGAAGGCAGGGTGGACAAGGAATTCCAGAAACAGATTGGATTTTCAGTAACTGGATGGAAGCAAATCCATCACCTTCTCCTCCTTCTTTTCTCACCAAAGCATCTCAAAATGTTGACTATGTTTCTCTCAGTCACATACAATTCAGGAAGATGCCAGCACGGGCAGATGGAGAGTTTTCAGATCCACACTTGGAAAACACATGGTGCCTCTCTGAGGCAATTGTGCACTGTTTCTTCTAAAATAGCAGAAAGCATATGGGAATAGGAATGGATCTGTCAGCTACTATCAAGAGAATAGTGAAGGTTTTAAAATAAATCATATCAAACCTATAGGGTGACAAAATATCACATTTTGAAATTCTGAAGTTTTACATTTGTAGATATATGTACATTTTTAATCGTTTTTTTTTTGTTCTCATAGAAACCACAATCCCTGTTAGAGCTGCTGAGACTGAGGTGAGAGAGAGAGAGAGAGAGAGAGAGAGAGAGAGAGAGAGAGAGAAGGTCAGTGTAGTAAGAAAGTCTGCAGCAATCGCATAGATCAACAACTGGATATTTCCACTCTTTATTATATTCCAAGGTTCCCCCCTAACAAATGGGTGTACAGAACAGCTGTGATATTTTCCTCCACAACCTCTGCTTTCCTTTCCAAACACAAACACACAAACAGAAACATGAGACTTGCACATATGAAAAGCCTGCTTCAGTGAAGTAAGCCCGGTAGATGCTGGCCGCAGATTTCCAACAGCACAGGGCTGTGGAGAGCCGTCCCTGTGGGTGCCCTCGGTTCTCTTGGCAGGATGGTTCCCCACCAGTTCTAACCACAGCGCTTTCATGAATGGATTTCCTAACCAGGTCATACATTCTTAATGCTAGACTTAGAACTCTACCATGCTCTGTGTTTTCTATGGCAATCCTGCTCTGCCCAAAATTATTATTATGGGATTTGAAATGATTTAACTTCAAGGAAAATTATTTCATAGGGCAAAGCCCAAGGAATTAAAGGAGCTTTCGATAGCAAGACTCTATTTTAGGAAAATATTTTTGTTCAAGGTGAACGACTTCCTTTGCCTTTTATCCACACGGGGTCCTTGATCCCAGATAAAGCAACAGCTCTGTTGGTGGCTTTGAAGTCATGTGCTCTCCCTCCTGGGGCAGGACTGTGTGTCATTCTTCCTGACTTCGGCTTACATGGAACTTTGTTTCCAAAATCTGTAGCAAGGTGGTGTGAGTTTGTTGATGTTAATTCTGGGAGACTGTTTTGAAAATAAGGCTGTAATTTCCATTTATTGATTTCTGGAGTAGGTGATACAGTCATTCTAAGTCATTGTTGTACATGCCAGTCTCTCAAAATGTTGACAGGAACGCAAAGAAGACAGAAAGCACCAGAATAAGGAATAAATGTATAAGTAAAGTCTTTTATGAGCTTGGAAAAACAGTAACTAGGTAATCATAGATGTTCATAGATTCTTGATTGTTTTTCTTATAATATTACAAAACAATCTCTTGGCACAGTAAGAAATGTTTTGATCTAAGTGTGCCAATCACACATGACTAGCACATGAAGTTTTATATGTCTGAATGACACGATGTTGTCATCAGCATCCCAGCCTGTTCTCAGCTCTTTCGTGCATTTTATCATAACTGCAGGCAGAAGCAGAGAGCCATTTCAAGATCACATGTGCTTTATTTTCATGGTTCTTAAAATGGAACTGCATGCAGCTCAAATCCTAATTCTGTGTTGTTTAAAGTCCAATAAAAGCTACTTTTAATTAATTTTTAGTGTCTGTTTCAATTTTAGAAACACAGTGTTCTGTTCCCAAGACAGAACTCAAGTTCCATTCATAGCTTCAAATTACTATTCTAAATTAAATCAGGAGCAAAAGCTCGAATTTTGAAATAAGTTATAGTTAATGTTCAGTCCTAAGGGGCAAATTTGTAGCACCCTTCAAAAGCTCAGTGATGGGAGATGGGACAGAAAGCATGTGGTAGGAGACAATTCTGTATTCTGTCAATCATGTTTTAAATAAATGCTGATTGG
>JAQHUG010000036.1:9542682-9562723 GCA_028555095.1 Dicrostonyx torquatus
GGAGGGCCTGGGACAAGGGGAGAAAGTGTAATTTTAAATTTTATTAAAAATAAAAAAAGAAAGAGGAGTAAAAAGTCACCCAACTGTTTTTATAAAGACCTTTTTTTCTTTAAATAATGAATCCCACTGTAAGCAATGTTGATGGTCCACTATCCACCCTGTGTGGTCTTATGTTAAGGTTCAAGTCCATTATGTGATATACTTGCCCAGCACCGGAAGCTATAACCTAAGCACCACATGATAGTTAAAGCCTAAATCCCTCACCCCGACTTCAAAGCTGTTCTTGGACTTCTGGTTAGAATGATGACTGTGCAATGACCATCAATTGGACGATGAAAACTCTGGTGAATGCTAGAAAGAACGGTAGTATTCCAATGCTGCACATTGCTATGGATGAAAATGGGACTCAGCAGAAATCCAGGAAGGAAAAAGGCCAAACGTGTCAGCCTTGGGGAATCTGGTTACTGAGGTTCCCTCCAGACTACTTCTAGAATGTCCAGGATCTTGCTCAGGTTTCAACTGATTTGTTCATTTTCTGTGATTGTTCCTTCTTCCTACATGAGACCTATTGACAGCCAGTATTTATAGGTGGAAAACCCAAATTGCCTTAAGAAAAATTAGCATAAAATCAGGATTAAGGATCTTACAACTAAGTATGTGGACTTAAATTTTAGAGAAATGATAAAATCATGTTGAGATGGATTTGTTTAGAGATTGCTATATTGTACTTGGTCAATATGACTTTAGGTTGAGACTCTAAGGTACTGTGATAAAGAGACACTTACACATTGCTTTTTAAAGTGACAGTCTACAAACTTGTACAATGAGAAATATTTAACCATAAAAAATTATAATTTCCAACATGTACAATGGTGACATGTTGAATTTAGAAGGCCAAAAATCATATTTATAAGGATTTATTTACCTAAATTCAGAGATGAATGAACTCCTCAGCCTCTTCACTAAAAACGCTCTTGGGCTGCCCTGTGTCTCTAGCATCATGAAAACGAGAGTAAAGAAGCCCTTGGGTCTCAAGTTCATCAAGTTCACCAGTATTCCTAATAAAGAATTAAGTTGGTGAACATATATAAGAAATGATAGAGCAAACACAGAAGAGTAATGAGGAATAGTCCTGTTTTGGTCTCTCCTGTTGGAAATATTTTCAAAAGCCTAGCAATTCCTGCAGGTTACTTGGGAAATGTAACTTTTATTTATTTAACCCCCAAAGCTTTCAGATGTTCAAACGCAAGTTATGTGTTAATTTTTTTCACGCTGCTATAAAGCTCACTTGAATTTCTTCAGCTAGTGGGAAGCATTCAATATCTGCAACATCCCTAGGAGAGCCATGCTTCACAGGAGGACAACATCAGTCCCAGAAGATCAGTCCCCTACCTGTGCACGAACAGCTGCCAGGTGTTTGAGCAATGGTGTAGGAGGTCCTTCTGTATTTGTGTTGCTTTCATTGGTTAAATAAAGAAAACCGCCTTGGCCATTTGATAGGGCAGAAATCAGGTAGGCAGAGTAGACAGGACAGAATGCTGGGAAGAAGGCAGTGTGGCAGACGCCATGTTTCTCCTGCCCTAGACGGATGCTGGTTAGACTCATGCCGGTAAACCACAGTCAAGTGGCGACATAGATTAATAGAAATGGGGTAGATCA
The DNA here is from genome assembly GCA_028555095.1 of Dicrostonyx torquatus. Taxonomy (NCBI): domain Eukaryota; kingdom Metazoa; phylum Chordata; class Mammalia; order Rodentia; family Cricetidae; genus Dicrostonyx; species Dicrostonyx torquatus. Next base: position 9,544,342 of record JAQHUG010000036.1, read on the forward strand.
GGATGTGAGAGTTGGCCAATAAGAGGCTAGATATAATGGGCCAGGCAGTAATTTAATTAATACAATTTCTGTGTGGTTATTTCGGATGTAAGCTAGCTGGGCAGCCTGGAGCCAGGCGGCGGGACACAGCCCGCTCCTCTTACAACAGAGCATCAGAGAGTTTAGCACCCAAGTTCAAGTTCTCAACCTTGAAAACCAGGTAGTAATTAAATTAATAATAAAAATCATGGGTTCTCCAACCGCGATTCTATTTAGGGTTTTAGCTTCATTTGAACCAGTTGTCTTTTTAAAGTGCATCCCACACATCCACGTTTCTACATGACATTCCATTGCGACTGTTCTAGGTAAATTTTTAGGATTGCATTAAATTTTCCATTTAAAATGTTAGTACCCCCCAAGATAGAGGCCATCAAGATGAAAAAGGCAGTCTTCACACCGTCAATAGTCACAGAAAATTTAACCACAAGATTCCATTCATCTTGGTGGTATATTATTCGCAGATTGAGTTTAATCACCTTTATAAAAGGAATTAATCACGGAGTGGACTAAAGCTGGATTAGTCTTAACCATGCACAAGCCTGTAAGAAGAGAGCAGTGAAGGAGAGCGAGAAAAGAGGTTATGTGAGATTCCGGAGCCTGAAGCTCATGGGAATTCCACACTCCTTAATGTCTTCTTCCCAGGCCATAGATGGAACTCTAAACAGCCTCTAATTTGACACCTCACTTCTCTTGAGTTACAGACAGTTGCATTCCTTAAAACCAGTGACAGTCACGATGAGAAGGAAAAGCTTCTGAGGAGGAAGTGGCTGTCAAGGATGGCTAGACTGGAAATTTTACTTCTCTTGACAACGGTTTTGATTCTAATGGATTAACCTCCAGGATTACTGTTTGCCTGCTTTTTCCTTTCTACCTCTCTCTCCCTTTTAAAGCAATGTCTGGGACACTGTGGTGTTCTTTCGTCTGGATTTGGTTGTCAAAGCTGAAAGGGGTGTACTACCTGTGTGCCAAGGGCATGATAGTCCTGAGAGATTCCAGACATATTACAGCAGACAGCGATGTTTTCCCAACCAGAAAGATCTCATGGTTCAGCATGAGAAGATCACACGTTTACGAAGTCCTGTGTGCATCCTTCCTCCCAAATATCAGCATAGGAATGTGGGCTAAATACGGCGCTTCCTTTGGGATGTTGTAGAGTATCGGAACTTGTGCCTTCATCTCAGCTAAGATCCCTACAAAGAAATAAGTGAGCACTGCATCCTTCCATTGGATGGAATTTCCATCCACACTTAAAATATCATGATTTTGACTGATGGGAAATGGAAAACTTCATGCCACTGATGTCGGTAGGAGGCCCAGGAGTGAAAATAGCTGGGTGCTGTAGGATAATGGCAACTGGTAGCTAATAGAGGCATCTTCAGCCTGCACATATTAATTAACCTGGGGAGATTTTGGTGCTGTGCCTCCATTCCCTAGAGATGTTAGCTCAATAGAAATGTCCTTCACACATGCTGTTTGAAGATCTAGTTCATAGCCAGCTTTGAGAATGATCTAGTCCAGCCCCTGGGCAATACTGCAGTGCCTACTAGGTTGAGAAATTTATCTGAGAGTCCCAGACTCATTTAAGGAACTGCATACACAATGCAAACAGTTTCAGGAATCTGCCTTAGTTCATTAATCTCACCAGTACTTCTGGATGGCTCAGAGTTAGAGAATGAACCCCGAGACACACCTAAAGTGTACCGGCACATGCTAGAGTCTGTCTGAAGAGCTCCCACAGAAATCTAAACCCAGAATCAAAATGTCACACTATCAGGTAGCCTCTCTGGGTTAATCTCTGGTGTGCTTGTCTTCTCTTTGTATTACTCTTTTTAATAGCGCCCAAAGTAGGGGTGGGAATCCGGTCAATCCTGCTAATTAACTACCTTCTCCAATGTCCATCTTCAACCATGAAGCTGCACTGCTTTTTAAAAACAAACCATTCGGGAGGGTAAGCATATCTTCAGCCACCATTTCTTTTCTTTCCCTGCCATCATTTCCCATGGAATGAAGACAATGATTCTTTTTCACTCTATTTCTGTCATTCCAAATGTCAGCCAATAGCTTCAGTCTTGAGAGAAAATGTGGGTACTTTCTCTAGTAATTTGGAGGATTCCACAAAGAAGGTTTTACTGATCCTGCCTAAATGCTAAGACACATGTAGGCATATATGACAGGGAGGTGTGTGTGTGTGTGTGTGTGTGTGTGTGTGTGTGTGTGTGTGTGTGATAGGGTTACGTGACATAGCTGATGATCAAGAGAACTGGTAAATGCCAGCTCCACTCTCTATTAAGCCTGCCTTTCAAATTCATGGCTTTACTCAAGGGTCAAGTTCCTGTTCTTTCCTGCTCAGAAGTGGTAGCTTATGGTTCAGCCTTGAAAGAGTGCACAGAAACTTTACTTAGGGGAAACATGCTCGATGAATTTGTTTTATTTAATATGTATTTTTCCCTGCACTAAAAACATGTATATTGGGATGTTGTGCAAGTCTAATTTGAGAAATATAGGCAAGCATTGGTTTTCAAAATCGTTTCTAGAGAGAATGAAGGTAGTCGGGAATGGATGCAACTCTGAGCTAAAATAAAATAGGCATCACTCATTGCTAATAATCCCAGAGTGTGACTCGCGATTCAGAACAGCACATCAGGTCTCTCAGCGAGCTCAGTGTTTCCCGAGAATTGGAGAAGTCAGTGGGTCGAGTCTAACGGGAGCATGCACTTGTCCACTCGTTGTGAATTCCTTTCCTGATAGATCTTTTGCCAGTTTTAAAATAATGCTCATTGTGAACCTTGGGGGAAATGGGATTGTGTAAGAGATTACACAGTCAACTGCACTAGGAACTTTTTTTTTTTAATTCCTTCAAATAACTGTGCTAGTTCTACTTAATGGAATATGCAGCTAGAAGAAATAACCAACACTGAAAATAGAATTCCAGAGGCCAAGAGAATTTGAGAAAAGCCTCGCTTAATCTCCTAGCTTTCGTACACTGGAAACAGGAAACCTCAGGCCTCCGTGGAGATCCCTGGCACCCCGGCAACATGAAGATGGGTCTGCAAACATGTGCAACTCAACACTGGGAGAGGGGCAGACAGGAGGACTTCTGGAGCTTTCTACTTATCCGTTCTCTCTCTCCCCTCCCTGCTTTTCTTTTCTCCTTTCCTTTCCCTATTTACTTATTTTGAGACAGGTCTCACCACGTAGCCCTGATTGGCCTAGAATACTCCATGTGGAGTAGACTGGCCTCAGACTCAGAGATCTGCCTGTTTCTGATTCTCCAACGCTGGGATTAAAGGCACGCACCACCATGCCAAGTTCTACCTATTCATTCTAGTTGACTGAGTAAACTCCAGGCTCAGTGAGAAGCCCTGTCTCAAAATGGACCCTGGAGAGGGTTGCAGAGGCTCAGGAGTTAAAAGCACTTGCTGTTTTTACTGAGGACCCTTACTTAGCTCCCAGCATCCACATGGTAGCTTATAACAGTCTCTATAACAGGGGATCCATCACCCTTTTGCAGGTACCATATCTAATGCACTTATGTACTTGTAGGCGAAACAGACACATAAAATAAAAATAAATGAACCTTTTTTAAATGAAGAGGAATACAACAGATCTAAACACCTACCATCAGCCACTTGCTTCCATAAGCACATGCACACACAAGAATGTACACTTGAATGTGTGCAAATATGCGTGCGCACGCACGCGCTCAAGCACACACATGCACATGCACACACAAGAATGTACACTTGAATGTGTGCAAATATGCATGCGCACGCACGTGCGCGAGTGCACGCGCGCGCGCACACACACACACACACACACACACACACACACACAGAAGTGAAAGCAACCTCTTGCTTCATGCTTGCTCAAGACCTGGATCAAAAGGAACATCCAACTTCGAATGTGGATCCCTGAATACACGATAGAGCAGATTCTTTGAGGATGTTTGGAGTTTTTCTTAGTCAGTGTCCGCCTCGGAAATACGATAAACGAAAGGCACGAGAGAGCTACAACTGTGCGGGAACACTAGGATCAGCTATTAAAACAAACACCCAGAGTCAGGCAGAGCTGAGGTTAATAAAACTCTGGCACTTCCCAGATGTTATCTTTGGCAGTTGTTAAACCTCTGAATTTCAGCTCCTCCTAGAAATCAAAACAATGGGAAGTCTACAGCCCAGGACGATTGCGAGGACTGGAAATGAATCTAGAAGGCACTTGTGCCAGCTTTGCCCTTCGTTCCATCCTCACATCTGTAGTGCAAGCTGCTGGTCTCTACCTTGCAGCTGTTAGAGGTCACACTGCATTCCTCTTCCCCCGCCCCCCATCCTTTATCCATTTGCCTCTGTGGTGTGGACACTGCCCCGGTAATGAAAACAGGGTTGGCTCCACAGAAATAAGTTGGAGTCAAAGAACTCGGAAAGGAGCTAGGACAATAACTAGGGCATTAGAAAAATAGACAGAATTAATTTGTCAGAAGAAGATAAGAAGGTGGCTCGGGTTATGGGACTAAAACTGTCTCCATCCTTGTTCCTTGGTTATATGGGTTAGCTCAACCATTGAATTTTTCCACTGGTTTTAGAAATTGAAAAAAAAAATTCCAAATTTGAAATTTCAGAAAAGGAAGAAGAATATTGTGCCTTTAGTGACTTGGCCTTCAACATTCTCTGTGATTATATTTCTTTTCTTTTTTACGTTTTAATATTCTATAATATAATATATTGTACGAAGCATAGTGAATGGATCTCTTTGGTGATTGATCAAAATGACTAGATATCCTATTATGCAAGGCTGGTAAATTCACTTAGAAAGTAAGAGAGTAGTACATTTTCAAAGTACTGCTGTTGCTGGCAAGGATGGCCAACCTTTGGACATTGCAACACATTGTTTCCACCCACAAAGTTCATGCCTAAGAACCATCAAATCAATAATTTGACAAAACAACAACAAAGAAAGCAAAAACAGGACACTGGGAAAATAGCTCATTGGGCAAAGTACTTGTTGCACAAATGCGAGTAGTAGAATTTGGATCCTCAGTGCCCATATACATGCCAGGTAGGTGGACATGGTGGCCCACCTGTATTCTGACGAGGTAGACTAAACCAATAAACAATCTCTGCCTCAGAGTATAAGGTGGAGAATGATCCAGAAAAGCATCCAAGGGCAATCTCTGGTCTCCACATTTCTATGCATACCTGGGTAGAACGCCCACAAATGTACATGCATGCCCACACATGAGAAGACACACAGAGACCTTTTTAAGTCATACATGTAAACAACCAGAGTGTCTCACACCTATTTGCAATTTTGTTTTGAACTGCATTCATAGCTATCCATAGCCAGCCGAGGGCTGCAGCTGGGACATTGAAAATTAAATATTTAAGTGTCTACCCTAAAGGCTCTAAGGCTCTGACGTTCATGTGCTTACATCTTCATGCACTATCTATCCACTGGAAGACATTATTGTTGCCTCACTGGAAATGCTTTGAAGGTAACGTGTAAAACAAAGGAAATAAATACTAATATTTTCTCGTTTCTGGGATTAAATAGTTGTTTTTCTCTCACGAACTTGCTTATAGAGTTTCCATTAACCTAGAGAAAAATCTCTAAGACATCAAGCTGAAATGTATCAATCCATGATGAACGTACCCCCGTGGTTGGGATTTGCCTGATCCAGAAGCTCCTGGTGAATAGCTAGATGTCTGGGAGCCTGGTAATATTCAGTTTGGACCCTGCATAAAGGCAGCAGCCTTTGTTCTCCCAAAGCACTCTAAAGTTTTGTCCCTCCAGGGACAAGAAAATAACTTAGGTCTATCTAGATGTGAGCTTTAAAAGGAACTCATTTCTTCCCTTTAACACAAGTCTTATAATGATCAAAATGAAAGTCAGGAAACCTTTTCATGTTAACTTTCTTCTCACTCACAAGTAATTGCATATACATACAGGATATGAGGTGACGCTTCATGTGTACATTTTTGGCTAATTTGAATATCCATCCACTTAACATATTTATCATTCCTTTGTGGTAAGAGCATTTAAAATCCTCCCTTTTATGTATTCTGAAATACACAGTTCATTGTTAAGTACGGTTAATGTGTTGAGCAGCAGGAGGAGAGAAAACCTAATAGAAAAGAGAAACGTTTAGTCCACAGGTGGAAAGTCGGATGAGAAGAATCAGTGCTGAAGGAACTCTGGAAATAGGCTAAGTCCCTGGTTTCAGCAGCAGGAAGCATAGCTCCGCCCCCCCACACACACACACAGACTACAGCAATGGTTTAACACTGACTGTCCCATGGTATAACTGAAGGTACATTTAATATCATAAAGGAATTTCATTCCTTGTTTCTTTACACATTCCCAAGATAACTTTCGTCCGGGTTAAGTAAGTGAAGAGCAGAAACACCCTTGACGAGATACAGTGAAGTTACTATGTGGAGTGAATCCTGGCTCAGGGGCATATTGAGAGAAAACAGGTCCAGGTCCAGGGCTCAGAGAAGATAATGGTTATCAAGAGCAGTTCCAGTCGTCCGATATAAACCAAATGCACCTAAATGCAGGTAGGTATTCGAGGTGGCTGATGGGGGAACAGGCGAATGTAAGTATCATTCCTGCACACCTAGGAGGGCTTACACATTTGAACAGGGCATTACCAGAGCTGAGTGCTTCCCAAAGGTAGGGAAGGGCTCTGAATCTCTCCTAGCTCCGTGGAAAATGCAATCACCAGGACGTTTGTTTCAAATATAAAAGCTAATGAGATAACCATGAAGATACTATCACCACATTTTTCTCTTCAAGTTTTATTAAAAACACATTACATAGACTTGGACTACATGAACACACTGAAAAACAAAGCAAGCACACACTGCGTTGTAGTACGAATAGATAAGGGTCCTAAAGCCTCCTTATAGAAATGTAAGTTGCAAAAAAATTAGTATTTTTCAGCTCTAAAATTATATATACAAAAAATGGCTAACATGGTAGGGCCATGACTATGCTGGAATCTGCCTGAAAATAGTATAAAATTCACCATATGGTAAAAGTCTCAACATTCTATTTTTAAGGTTTTGGAAAAGATGGATAGGAAACATAACTAAATGCCTGCTTCAAATGGTGGTGTCGTGGCTGACTTTTTCTATATTAGACTTCTATTTCTATAATTCATTTAGTCTACATTTTATTTTTTATTATCCTTTAGGGTAATGAAACAAATTTTCTACAAAATAAAAATTCACAAATGGATATATTTCTATATCATCAAAGATGAACATTCACCAAAACTGTAGCAGCTTTCCAGAATTTTCTTTTTAACTTGCTGAACAGCTGTAATTATGCCAGAGTATTTTTTTAATTCTTCTTAATCTCAATGAGACTTTTACTTTGAGACAAGAGGTTCCATTCCCCCACCCCACCCCATCCCACCCCACCCCCACACACCCTCAAACAGGGCCTGTGTTTTTTCTGGAATCCAAATCAGATGCTTTCGCCATGCCTGATTTCAAAGGCTCCAGAAAAACAGCCTCGCTCCAGCTCCTAGCCAAGTCCGTCTCTGCGGCTTTAAGGGTAGCTTTCCGCCACCCCCCTGCGCCCACATACTTGTCCTTTCTTTGCACAGAAAGTGCCAAGCAGTGACATCGACTATAGTTTCTAGGACACGATGGTCTCTGCTCTACAGGGAGGAAAAAAGAGAGAAAGAAGGCTGGTGGCAGGGGAAGTCAGCTCAAGCTCAGCTATGTTCCCAGCGGACAGGCACTTCCCATGCAGTAATCCTGACTTGCTGTTTATGGCTGTTCGGCTGATAGGAAGCCCAGCTCGGGCGAGCTGCGGGGCCCAGCCTCCCCACTTGCTGTCCATTAATCATGAGAAGCTGTTACGAAGTGTACACAGAGTGGGAGTTCTGCCTAGAGTGGCCTCTAGCTGTCTCCAGCTCAATGAAATGACCCTGTGTGAAAACTTGTTTTATGAGAGATTGGTTTATTTGTAACTAAACTACTTCCTCCGTTATTTGATAAGCTCAAATATTTGCTAGTGATAGTCTGAGAGTGTCACATTTATTATCCTGTTTCTGAGGTTGCCTCACTCCTTTGGAACCGGCTCTGTTAACCCTTAGAAGGACTGCAGCGGCCCAGACCACCTTTCAGGTAGTCAGCGTTATGTCAGATCAATTAGGGTATGTGAATCAAAGGAGGAGACCACACAGACAACGCCAGAGCCTGAAAACTCTGATAAAATCCCCTAGGATTCTGAAACCGCCATGGAAAGGAAGGAAGGCCTCCCGACTTCCTAACGTACATCCCAAGAAGTTCTCCACACTTGTGTGTTTCTGAAGTCGGTGTGACTTCCCGTAGTTTTTCAGGCCCCCAAAACGTCAGTTGTGTAAGGCATGCGTCAGTTGTGTAAGGCATGCGTTCTCAAACGCCGCAGCGTTCTGGGCTTTGACACTCTGCCTGTTAGAGGCTGAGCTTATTTGCATTTGGCAGAACTTATTTCCTGCTTCCAGAGAAGGGGAGCGGGGAGGGGGTGAAAGCCTTTGCAACACTCACTCAAAGGGCTCAAAGGGCTTTCTGGACATATAAAACTATGTTTCCAAGAATTAAATGAACCAGAATGAGGCAGATCGCCTTTGAAATGAAAAGAAATACAGGCTTTTGTTACATGCAACACATTTGGAAGACCTAAATTGAATATCTCTCTTGACAAACCCACACTGGGACTGTTTTCCAGCTCTCTCCAGTCTCTGGTCAGCTACACAGAGCTCTCAGTGAATGCAGAAGAGGCGAGGAAATAACCACTTAGGTGCGGCAAAATGTTCCAGCCTCGCAGAGCTTTTCCCGAAATCATTAGACCCACCGAATCGCTTTCCATTGGCCGGCTCCTCACCTTCTCCATCAGAGTTTCCACGCTCCTGCAGCCTCCCCGCCGTCTGTGGTTCCTAAAACAGCCAGTCGTTTGTAGCTGAAAATGTAACCACGTTTATGCTTCTAAATCAGAGAGCTGGCTATCAAGCAGAAAAGAAAAGAAATAATGTTGCCTCTCAACTTGTTTCAAAGTCCGAATTGAACATCCATCCAAGCTCTCTTTCTGCTCCCAAGGAAAGTGAATTTAGGGCACCGTGGGAGGCATACGGAGGGGGACATGTACTGGGAAGAAATGTTCTTTTTTTAAAAAATATTTCCTCTATTTTTATTTTATGTGTGTAAGTGCATGCATGTATGTCTGGGTACCACTTGCATACTGGTGCCTACAGAGGCCATAAAAGGTCATGGGGCCCCTGGAATTGGAGTTACAGATGGTTGTGAACCACTGTATGGGTGCTGGGAATTGAATCCACATTCTTCTGGAAGAGTATTCTTAACCACTGAGCCATTTCTCCAACCCTCACCTTCTTTTTTGATGAGTTTGATTATTTTAGATAACTATGGTGCCTAGTTTTATGTCAACTTGACACAAGCTAGAATAGTCAGAGAGGAGGGAGCCTCGGTTGAGAAAAGGCTTCCGTAAGATTGTGCTGTAGACAAGCCCGTAGGGCATTTTCTTAATTAGTGATTGATGGTGGAGGGCCCAGCCCACTGTTGGTGCTGAGTTCCATAAGAAAGCAGGCTGAGCAAGCCATGACAAGCCAGTACACACACTCTTCCATGGCTTCTGCATCAGCTCTTCTCTCCAAGTTCCTGCTGTCTGAGTTCCTGTTCTGATGTCCTTCCGTGATTAACAGTGATGTATAAACCTAAGCCAAATAAGCCCTTTCCTCCCCGGGGTGGTTTGAAAGAAAATGGCCCCCAAAAGGGATGGCCCTATTAGAAAGTGAAACTTTGGTTGAAGTAGGTGTGGCTTTGTTGGAGGAAGTGAGTCACTTTTGGGGTGGGCTTGAATTCTCTTTTGCTCAAACTTCCCTCAGTGTGACACAGAGTCTACTTCCTATTTCCTGCAAGATGTAGGACTCAGCTATTTCTCTCGCACCGTGTCTGCCTGCACACTGCCATGTCCCACCATGATGATAATGGACTGAATCTCTGAACTGTAAGTGAGCCACCCCAATTAAATGTTCTCATTTGTAAGAGATGTATCATATAGTCACGGTGTAGACATCATGTAGTCATGATGTCTCTTCACAGCAATGGAAACCATAACTGAGACACTCCCCAAGTTGCTTCGGTCATGGTGTCTCATCACAGGGGTAGCGACCTGACTAAGACAATGACTCACCTCAAATATAATAACACAGTATTTGTTCTTATGTGATGGCTTACTATAGTTAGCATAATGTCTTCAAGTCTCATCCATATCACAGCATATCATAGGACTTCCTTTCACGGTGGAAGAACATTTCATTGTTTATACAAGCCACAATTTCTTTATTATGTTTATGAACAGCAGGGAGATTGTTTCCACTTTGTATCTATAGTGAATAAGGAATCAATGGTCACCAGGTAGATCCAGACATTTATCTGATAAAGGACTATATTCAAAATATATAAAGAAATCCTACAACCGATAACAAACAATCAAATTTAAAATTGAGAAAGAGAACTTGAGACATTTCCTCAAAAAAAAAGGATATCCAGATGGCTCCAAGTAATGTAGAATGATGCTATCATCCGTCTCTCCTTCTGTGAACCTTCTGTCATGTCTTCAGGAATGTCTTCCAGTATGCATCACTTGGGAGATGCCAAGTCAAAACCACAATGAGATCTCACATTTTTCAGATGACCATTACAAAATGGCGTCACACAATACGGCAACTGTAGTCAAGACCTGAGAGAAACTGAAACTTGTTCACTGTCGTGAGACATAAAATGGTGCAGTCATGATGCTTCCTCATAAAGCTGAGGTAGAAGGCACAGCATCCCCACACGCTCACAACAAAACCTCTGTATTATTCTGTCCATCGCAGCATCATGGGTTTGTTTACAAATTCAGTCCATTAGCAGTGGCACCTTCTCAAGTGGGGTGAGTGATAGTGGTCAGAGAAGAAAGGGAATTTGTTATAGAGACCTCAGCTTTTGTTTTCTCTAGCTTTCCAAGGCAATATGCTTTCTATTGGTCACCGCCGCCACCCCTGGAGTTTCACTTTGGTGTGTTTTAATGGGGGATGATTGCAGTCAATTCTTCCTGGCTTCCCATTTGTCCAGTGGAAAATGAGGCACACAACACAGAATTATGACAGCTGACCAAAGGAACAGCCTTCACTGTTCTAGTCTCCATAAACTTACATGTGACAAGCTGGAAGAGTTGGGGGTTTTCCTCGAGGAATGGACTGATTCCCCGTGGGATTAGATTGGTAGTTTTAAACACAATGCCTACAATGGTGGTCGTTCAATTTTCAGGCTATAATGAGGTAAAGGAAGAAAACTGCCCATCGTCCTACAAAGCTGTTTTTAGACACAAGCCTGCACCTGAAGACTAAATGCAGAATCTTTCCAGCCATCATTCACACCCTCTTTTTCACAGGTGTAGACAGAGGCAGATACTGAATGAAAACTCAAACACTTCAATATGGTAACATCGGTGAGAGAGTTACAAACCACAAAATGCCACATAAATGTTTGTTGTTACTGAATGAGTAAAATATTAATTCAGCTGGTCGTTCTTCCTCCACACAATATGGAAAAAAGTCAGTGCAGAGCTTAAGTTTTATACTCTGTATCAATTGTGAATTATTAAGTGAGTAATAGCTAAGTTTAAATGTTTCTTTTTACAACATAGACACACAGGTATTAGAAATATTTTTATTAATTCTTTGTGAATTTTATATCAAAATAATAAAAACCTATCAGCTTCAATGGGCGCTGTTCATATACGTTTGGGTCTGTGACCATCCGCTGGTGCATGGTTGACCTAGCAAGAGCCATACCCTTAAGGAGAACTGACTTCTGCCCCAGAAACCCCCAAATGCCCACAGCACCTCAGTTACCCATGGGGATTCCTGAGCCTGCTCCATTCCACGTCTACGGTTGATCGTGGGCAGCCACAGAGCCTATGAGCTCATGGACGTAGTAGTGCAAAAGACTCCAGTTTTCTCTGATCCTCCTCGACCTCTGACTCTTACTGTCTTTCAGCTCTCCCTTCTAAGACTGTCTCTGAAGATTTGCGAGTGGTGATACACAGATATGTAATTCTTTAAAAACAAAACAATGTTTTGTGTGTTTGTGGTATGTATGTGTGTAACACGAGCATATTAACTCATATTAAAGGAATCTTTTTAAAAAAAATAATTGTTCCATCCTCATTTCTATTCTTCTTTTTTAATTGATTCTTGGGGGATTTTACATCATGCACCCCAATTCCACCCATCTCCCAGGCTTTCCATATTCACCCATCACCCACCCCTGCAGCCTTCCACCCCAGGAAAACGCAAAAATAAATATTAAAAATAAAACAAAACCGAAGAATAAAACGAAAACAAAAAATACAAACAAGAATATCGACTACGAAAATGTAGAAACAAACAAAACGGGAGAAAAAAAAAACCAAAAAACCTCTTTACTCCTCAATCTTTCCTGCCTCTCTCTCTTCATTCATCTCCTTGGCCTTGGGAGCTGCTGTGTTTTACGCAGCAGACCGCTCTACCCAAACAGGTTCCAGGCCTCTGGCCCATTGGGTACCTTTAAAATATATTTCTGTATTTAAAACTGATAGTACCTCTTACTTGCCCTCAGTTAACGAGGCGTAGGTTGCAGAGCAGAAGAATTATCAAGGTTTAAAGAAGCTGAACAGAAAACACCTGCAGTCAGGGTTCCCATGGCGACCAGCTTCAGAGGGAGGGAACAAATTCAGTAGTCCCCCAAGACAGTGCCCTTTCCGTCCCACTCAGCTTCCTCCACTCTCTTGCACTACCCATCCCACCAGACTGTTTCTGCCGCTCAACTTACCAAAGGTTTCAGTGGCAACACAAGGCTCACTGGAATCTCAGGGTCCCTGGGGAACATAAACTATATCCAGCTGGAGTTAATTTCCTGCAGAGGCTTATATTACTTGTTTAGCCCGGTAGTTCCTTCCTAGGGCTTCCAGCTTTTTCTTTATGCCTTTTTTTAGTTCGTAATGGTGAATGTTGTAACTCCCCACCCCTACTGCAGAGGTTTGGTATAGTTATTCTTATATTTAACCTTATGTTCATCTCTTTAAAATTAGTCCAGTACATCTGGACTCTGCTGTTCCCAGGCTCTCTGTCCTTCCTCGTCCCCACGGATGCTACAGAAACAAGGTTGACACTAGACTTCAACTTAAGCTGGATTTTAATGCTGTCTTTTTCATGCATAGCATTATACCCAGCAATACACGGCTTAACCTCACTAAGTTTCATATTTGTCTGTACAATGGGAATAATAATTCAAACTGCACTCATTTTGTGGCGCTCTGATGGTTTGTATTAAATGCTTGAGCCAATGCTATGCACGCCTAAGTCCCTAATTTCAGCTTCTTCCTGAAACATGCACTTCTTCCCATTGAGAAAGGAATCACTTGTGGTGAAGAATGACACAAAGTTCTCTGTGACTTGGAAAAGGAAAGTAGACATTTGCAAAAAAGTTTTATACACACTTTGGACTTCTGGGATATGTATCAAATCATACAAAGGCACTTTTAGTTTCTCTGCTATTTCCAGGCACTTGTAGAAGCACCAAATACTTGTTGGGATTTTAGCAGTTACAAGTGATTAAAAGCTTGAACTGAAGTTGGAATACCTGAAAAATAGCATTTTCAAGGTTCACATCGCTGAAATGCCCTAGGGTAAGTTTGAGCATAGTTGATTCTATAATTTAACAATAGTGTAGAATATGGCCTTATATCTTGCCAAGATTTATCTATTTTTATTTTATGCCTAGGAGTATTTTGCCGCGTATGTATTGCGCCACATGCCTGTCCTGTGCCTGCAGAGTTCAGAAGAGGGCTCCAGTTCTCTGGAACTGGAGATGGTTGGAGATGGTTGTGAGCCACCATGTGGGTGGGTAGGGACTGAACCCACAACCTCGGCAAGAGCAACAAGTGCTCTTGATCACTGAGCCAACTCTACGGCTTCTAGTTTGATTATAATAAGCTGCTGTTATCGTTAACCTTGTCATAGTTGTTTACCTAAGGTAGATTATTGCTTCTGCACTGTCTCTCTCTCTCTCTCTCTCTCTCTCTCTCTCTCTCTCTCTCCCTCCCTCCCTCTCTCTCTCCCTCTCTCTCTCTCTCCAATCCCTTTCTCCTCTCTCATTAAGTTGTTTTCATTAATAATANCTCTCTCTCCAATCCCTTTCTCCTCTCTCATTAAGTTGTTTTCATTAATAATATCCTCTAAGATCTAAGGATCTCTGATTCTAAGGCCCCACTCTTTTCTGCATCATTCACTTGGTACCTTTTGCCATGGTAGCACTAATTTAAAAGCAAATGAGACTGAGAAAGAAAGCCATTGTCAGTCACACTTTCAAGTGTTTATCTAAGCAGCAGATACAAGTCTCAATCTTACATCACTGAATTATGAAATTAAGAATTTCTTTCCCTCCTCCTCATTGCTCTATAATTACACAGACAGCAGAACTGAGAGATGGGAAAGAAAAAAGTTCAAGTTTAAAATCTGATCACAGTCATATTGCATTAGCCTACCTGACCTAGAAACTGCACTCTTAAAGAGCTGCACATATTACATTTTACTTATATTTTGACGATATTGCCTGCATGAATGAACCCCCCAAGGGTTCAGAGCATCTCTTGTTCATTTTTTATTTATTTTTAAGACTTACTACAGTAACTGGTATATAGTGGAAGATCACAGTATGTCAATACATTAAAAAAAACTCACAAAATATTACCTATAGCCATGATAAACCTCAATTACACATTCTCAAAGATAGCTCTCATTTGGTGTACCTGTGCAGAGAGAAGCATATCATACATGTGCATACATATGTGTGTGTCTACGATTCAGAAGTCAGCTTAAGGAGTTGTTCCTCAGGAGTACCTCCACCTTGTTTTGGAGATAGGGTTTTTCTCACTGAGACCTGAGGACCACTGATTAGGCCAGGCTGAATCCACTTGTCTCCACCACACCAGTACTGAGACCACAAATACATATTGCCACATTCAGCTCAATTCGGTTCTCATAACACCCAGCAAGCACTTTACCAACCGATAAGTACATTTGTAGTTAAGTAAAATGTGTAACTTTATGCTAGAATGTAAAACTACAGGTCTTTAAAATAACTTTTTCCACCTTGGTTGGCCATGTAAGCTGTTGCAAAATACACAGTTCTTTTGCAACGTGAAACAGCCAGAGGTAAGGCATAGATGAAGAATGCTGTTACAGAAACAGCCAGCTTAGCAAGCACTCAGTTTGGCAGAAACAACTGTACAAGAGTGGAAGGAAATCTTCTGTTGTCTAGGCAATCAACACTTCAGGTCACAGGTCTGAAGGGTTTCACAGGAAAAGAGAATCCACTTGAAACAGCAGGGCAAGCCTGAGCTAACTGGAATGTGTGACCATTCCGCTTTCTCTAGATTCTAACCCTTCATTTGCTTGCTCGCTGATTCATGCGGTGCTGAATACCCATTCTTAACTCCAAACTCCAAACCTAAAATTAGGAAAAGGCACTTACTTTCCTATTACTTGGTAATCATGTAACTGGTCATTTGGAAGCTGACTGTACCAGGGATTATTTTACTTTGTTCTTATAAATTAATTAAGATGTTCTTTATGGTGAAGAGGCGACAACAATGTCCACATCAAGAAGATGATGTGACCCCCAGAAGATGCAGTGTGATGACGTACACTTCTCTGAACTTGCGTCAGGCACACACATCCTTCACTTAACACATTTAATTCAGACAACAAATGACTTCTTCCTGTTATAAAACTCCCAAATTAGACTACTTTACAAGCAGAAATGTGACGAGGTTGCCAAACATGTCAGGGAAATCCCAGGGACTTCATGATTCACCATTTTGTATTCAAAATTAAAAGGTGAAAAAATGTGGTGGGGGTCACTAATAAGGGTTAAAAACAAATGATTCATTTCTTAAACTTTTTCTCAGAGAAGCAAATTATAGGTCTGACAAACCATAATTAAGGTGTGAGAGGAATCCTAGGGGATCTGGAGGTGAAGAGGGCTGATTCAATTTCAATATCAATTTCATTTAGCATCGTTAAAATCAGTTCTTTCCTGCCACAGACTCCTCGTTTCTGGAGTCACTACTTAATGAAAAGGGAAATACAGGAGTAGACTATAGCTGTTATTTAAAGAGGATTAAACATGGGGTGGAAAGAATATAAATTTGAAAATAACGCCCAGGTGCAAACTAGTATAGCGTGTTCCCCTGGAAATTAGAAGGGAGGTTTCCTGTCCCACTTTCAGAAGAACTGGTTAGTGTGGACCTTTCGCCTTGCGATCTGAGCATTTTGAAACAACTTCTAAAACGTTGGTTGTAACTAGAAAAGGAGTACGACTTGAAGTAGAAAATGGCATTAACGTCTACAGGAAAACTGCTGTGAAAAGGGACAGCACCCAAAAGCACTGACAAGGAAATGAATTTCTTTAAAATAAATATTTGTGCAGTCATTAATTTGGGGCATTCTTTTTCTTACTACTTTCAACTGTGTGGCATATCTTATTAAAATGACGACGAATGGTCACTTTTACCTTCAATAATAACAAAAATCAATCAACTTTATAGTGCATGGTGGTTGGGGGGAGATATTTCAGTGGGGAAGAGTTCAAGATCTGAAACCGTGTGGTGGAGGAGAGAACTGACTCCTGCCAGTTGTCCTTCATCCTCCACACATGTGCTGAGGCCCATACATCTAACTCGAAAAACAAGTAAATACATGTAAAAAACGAATAGCGTTTTGTAATATGCAATTACAAATGTAAGAAAGACAGTGTGTATGGGATTGGATGTATTAAATCAGGACAAGAGGGCTAGGAGTTTTGCTTTAGAATATTAATTGCATTCACTTGTTATCTAATAGAGAGAGTAAACTGACCTCATACCGGTCAGTACAAAGAGACTAAACAGTGGTCTCAATTGAGTCTGGTTCATGTGCCTTAATCAAGAGAGACCGGTAGAGTTAATATTCTCTTCCATTATTTTGGTAATAATATTTCATTCATGAAAACTTTTATAACCATGTTATTAGCCATCCTTGTCAGAAGTCTCCTAACTGAATTTACAGTCTTCCACTGTGGAAAAAATAATGGAAGTAGAGAAACCATAAAGGAGGCAACTTGTGGTGTGAACTTGGCCCACGCAGTTTGTACAGCTCTTTCTCCACTTGGAGACTAGCCAAAAGCAACAAAGAGAACGGGAAACGAAAATTTGCAAACTCCATTTTCAGCAAAACTAGGAGACAGCTGAAATCCCTGGAGCCCAAAATAGGTGAAAGAGCTGCCAACAGCAGTGGAGAATGAACCGGAGACCAGAAGCCATGTGGGAGGAAGCCCAGAGAAACATCAGGGTGGGCTATGCAGCAGGTGTTGAGGCCAACCCCTTGCCAAGAGCAGGAAGAGAGCAAAACTCAATGCCCAGAGTGAGGGACACAGCCTAGATCCTCTTTCCCAACATGGGACTGGGGGTACTCAGGCCAGAAGCAAAAGCCTTAGACGTACACTAAGCCTGAGACACCAGGGACCTAAGTAAAAAGGCATGCATCCAACAGTCATGCACAGAGAAGTTCATCCAAGGGCAACGGGACTCTAGGTAGTCTGTCCATCTATGTACCTATAGGCTAAGGGCAACCCAGGGTTTGAAATGCTACTAGCCTGTCCCACAGCTTTGGCTCCCCATTATCCGCAGCCTGTGGTAACCAATCCCATTCTCTGTTTATGAGTGACATCTATAGATTATACACATGAGATCACATGGTAGTTATGTGTCTGTGCTTCTACAGATGTAATAGTTGTGTCAGCTCTCAATTGTGCTTAAACCTCTACCTCATGAAGAGGGATATTCCTTTTCTCTCCCCTCACAAAACTGTATACACCTTTGAACATGGGGACTATGTCTCATTCTTTATTGAATAGTTCACCTAACACAATGCAGAAACATCTGGAGGTCACCTAACACAATGACTTAAGATGTATAAACTGTCTCCTGCAAGCCCATGTGTTAAAGACCTAACTGGGGCCACTGCTTTAGGTTGTTCTAGACACTTTAGCAGCTGAGTCCTTGCTGAAGGTCATAGGTCACTACAGTGTGCTTTGGGGGGAAGAAACTCTTAACTCTGACTACTTCTTGTCCATCTCTCTGGTCCCTGTTCAGAAAGCAGCGAAGAGCTCTAACCACACAGTCTCACTACCGCGAGGTTCTGCAGAAGTGCTTGGAGCCAAGTGAGACTAGAAGCCACGATTTAGAGGAATAATTATCACTTTAAATT
>JAQHUG010000036.1:9563287-9604106 GCA_028555095.1 Dicrostonyx torquatus
TATTTCGACAAGTTCAAAACCGTTTTGAAAAATTAATCTCATAAGGGTTTGTCAAAGCCCCATGGTTCCTAACCATTTTTCACTGGTGGAACTATCACACTGGCCTGGGCTCCCACGTTACAATAGATTCAGCTTCTGCTTATTTCTTAGCTGTCCAGGCGAGAGGTTCGGCTCTTTCCAGGCAGCATGCTGACTTTTCATAGATTTGAGATGAGGTCAGATGAATACATAGGTCTGTTGAAGGACTCTGGATAACTTACGATTGAGAGTCTTTCTCTGAACTCTGCTGACTGTGCCAGAGGAGAAAGAAAATGGAAGACACAGATTTGCAACAAGAGCACCAGAAGCTGCATCTAACTCTCCTGCAAGGCTGCACGGAGACTCCTCTTTCCTCTGTAGTCACCCCTAGGTTCACTCCTCCCCAGCTTTCTGTTTTCATGGGGTTATGATTCAATATTTGAGACCTTATAGAGTGTACTCATCTTAACGCCTAACTGATAGAGTTAATTGCTTGATGTGTTTTTATGTCTTGGTTATTTTATCATTATATCTGAATCTCCTGTAGTGCTTAGAATTTGTTTCCTAAGGAAAGAGTAGGGGAAAGAGAGGGAATGGATGGAGGAGGTGGACAGAGTAAAGTCAGGGATTGTCCTGGCTGCAGCTTTAAGGCTGGCCAAATTAAGTTTGCCTATTCATAGCATAAGAATGGGGACCCCTGCTTGTCCTCCCCCACATCTATAGTATTGGGCTAGCATTAGGAATTTTTTATAAGCTGGGTGGTGGTGATGCACGCTTTTCATTCCAGCACTCAGGACGCAGAGACAGGTGGATCTCTGTGAGTTCGAGGACAGCCTGGTCTACAGAGCGAGTTCCAGGACAGACTCCAAAGCTACAGAGAAACCCTGTCTCGAAAATCCAAAAGTAAATGAATAAATAAAGAAAGAATCTCCAGATGTATCCTAATTATATTATAAAATAGACATTGATGGACATGATCATCATCAGTTTAAAATAATTGCCTATTGTGCTCATTTATAATGATTATATAATCTAAGTATAAAAATGTAAACATTCTATGACGATCTTAAAATTTCATTTACTTATTAATTTATTAAGTGTTTCTGTGCCAGGTATATATTAATGTGTATTTTGTTGTAGGTGTGGCATAGGGAGGTATGTTACATCTGTATCCATTCATTATTATTGGTAACTTAGAATAGCCCAAGTAATGTTAAGGGATTATAATAAACAACCCCAAACTATAGTGATTTAACAGTCTACAACTAAGAAATTGTTCTACTAACCCAGGAGCCTCCTCCCTGATGACTAGCTTTCATATTATCAGAAGGTGCTATGCGAGTTGACAAGGAAGAAGGTAACCGATAGTCAATCTACAATGCAAACCACAACGACTGGCCTGACAAGCTATCTCTAGTAGCACGAGTGGTACTTTTACCTTGAGGATAATCAGCCCCTGTCTAATTGGATACAAGGCCCACTCATTAGGAGGGAATTCAATCCTCTTACTACGAACCTAACCAACTATCTATGGATGGAGATAAGAACTGACTGCTGCCATTTTCCTACAACATTATAATTTTTAACTGTATTCTAGATGCTTATTCTTATACCCATACATAGGCATATCTCTCACCCCTCACCTGGTAACTTATTTTTTAACAGAAGAAAATTATTACAGAGATCCCTAACTGGTCACAGTGTAGAAAATAAGTATATGTGGTGTGCCCAACCCCAACTGACAGATCTATAACACATCCCTTACATGTAAGACTTGAAGAAGAAGAGGGTAAGAGCCAGGGGAAGAATCAGGATGCCTGATGTAAGACAACGTCTTCTAGTCTGGTGGGGAAGCTGTACCCATGAAATCTCAACAACATGCTTGCCCAAACATGAATTGTATCATGTCAATACCAATTGAAAGGTCAATATAGATGGAAAAAATTCCACAGGGCCAAACCCTTAAGTGAAAAGCTACAGGAAAATAATGACTGCCAATTGATGAAAGGAGATAACCAATTTTCTTTGGGGATAGTCCCCTAATAGGTGGTTCAATTCCAGGTGGTCAGTCCTAAACACATGTACATATGACTCAGTAGGGCAAGTGTGTGTAAAATGATAATAATTGAATAAGTTGTAAATCTGAGACAGAGTGGGGGCATAGGAGGGGTTGGGTAGAAAAATACAATATTCATGTATGAAGTTGTCAAAAATAAAATTTAAAATAAAAAATGTTTTATATCTGTTTTCTTCAACATATGGCCCCCTTAGAGAACTAAAATGGCATTCCAGTGTCATTACCTTCCACATGTCTGAAAGACAGCAGAGACTAGAGCAGCATGTATTAGTAAACCCCACATATGGGACCCATTAAGTCTAGTTGTAAATTTTTGGTCAAACTCAGCCATACAACTAAGTATGCATATAGCTAATAGAGAATCTCAGGCATATTGCTAGCTGCAAGGGAAGCTGAAGAATGTACCATGGCGGGAACTGCTTCAATCTGGGAGAAGGAAAAAACACTATAGATTGGGGAGCAGGCAAGGAATTGTGCCAGATAAATGCCTTCAATTCAGTTCTGCAGAGATCCAATAGTTAGTTACTTCTAGGCAAAATATTTCAACAATCCAGACATACTAATTATGTTGACACCAAGCTTATAGTTCTCCATCTCACACAAATATATAATCAAGGTAGGAAAGATAGACTCATTCGCTCCTTTATCCAATAATTAAATACTTAATTATTGAGTTCAAATGCTTACTGAGTTCAAAATTCCTGAGAAGGAACTTATATCGAAAGAGGAGGAAATTGTGTAATGGTGTGCAGAAACAGTGCTTAAGAGAAAGAACAATAAAATGAACTCAGAGAAAAATAAAACACACCAGGTAACAATACAAAAATGTTGCAAGGTAAATTAAAAATGGATGCCAGCTTATGACTTTAAACGCACTTACGTGAACAAAGACAAGCTGTGGGAACTCTGAAAACAAGAATGTCATTATCTGAAATGTGGTTTTGGAAGATTTTCCTGGCAACAGTACAAATATTTGCTGCTCAGTAGAACTGAGTTCAATCAGGGATTCATATAATTACAGTAGTGTAGGTGGAAATGTATAAGAGCTTGATTCGAGAAGAGAAAAGGGCAAATGCAGGCGTCACAGATGAAGGAATTAATAATGTCCCGTATCAAAGGGCAGAGAAGATGAAGACGAGATCATCCCATCCATAGGGCCTGGGGTCTGGTGCTAACTGGAAGCTGGAAAAGCTGGGGGAGCAGGAGGAATAGGAAACAATGAATTCAGTTTCTACCTTGAGATCTCCTGTGAGGGAGGGCAGCAGTAACTACGACATGTGATAAACAAAAGTGAGTGTTTTGAGCTATGCAACAGTTTGTGCTGTGGGTATTCTCACACACTTCTGGGAAACGCTCCCAACTGAACATTTGGCTGAAGTCATTGTAAGCCCTTGAGAGTCATTCAGGAAATTCCATGTTCCTTATGACTCTATTCTAAAAGTACACAGCCAAGAAAAGACACAAATTATGATGCACTTTGTAGGGCCCAGGCTGTACTCTGTTGATGATAGGCCTGTAGAAGTCTGAAGTCTCTAAGGATTACTCTAGGCAAAACCACATGTGGGCATAAATTCCATGGGTGTATAGAGAAGAGGGAAGATTTAAAATTTGTACCCAACAGAGCAAACAGAAATTGAAGAGGAAGGAGAAAAGAGAAAAACTCACTAAAGCCAGTTATATAACTTATAGACTAGTAAGACTAGATGATAGATGAGAAAAGTCCATACTTGGAGCTTTCCATATCTGGAAAGCCAACACTTGCCAATAAAATATGCACCATAACAAGGTAAAAATTAGAACAACCATTTTCAATGTTTGTCCAGAAAGGTCTCAGGTATCTCCTGATGTATTCCAGGGAATTTCAGGTCAAAACAATTTCTTTAAAGCAGCCATAAGTATGGGACTGTATTTTACTCATATCACAGATGCCTTTTCAGTGCTTCTATGAGATATAACTCTGCAATATGTTGAGTAGACAAGTAGATATGAGAGATCCACTTGTTGGACATTAAAAATTTTTTAATTAAAATAAAAGAAGAAGAAACAATTTGATTATATCTCTTTTTATAAATCTGAAGAACTTCAAGAACAGGGTAAGGATCAAGATTACTGACCTTTAGAATATCAACAACTACATACTTGAGACGATTCCAAAATCTGGAGGAGGAAACAAATTAATATTCCTTTAAGTTCAATCATCAAAGAACAAATAAGAGGCCAATCCTGACTCCCCAGGCAAGGCCTCAATGAGATACTTTTCTATCTGAACAATAGCTCTATTGAGATTAACACAATCACTGCATATATTCTCGTCTCGATTTATGGGCACAAGTCCATGCAGTCAAAGAGACCTCAGTGCATGTGTCAAAGGAGCATCATAGCCCAGAGTGCTGACATATATATCAGTGTGAACTTTCTTTTTATAAAGTGTGTGTGTGTGTGTGCATGTGTGTGTGTCACCTTGGAGTTTTCTATTATGAAAAACAACATTTACATGCCTTTATAATAAGAAATATGATCTCTTATTAAATGAGATGCAGATATTCATTAATTCAATATTTGTTCCCCAAATTCATTCAATAAAAATTACTCCTATAGCCAGGAGTGTATATTTTTATGCACTATATAACCTATAGTCCATATCTTTAGTACAAGCACTTGGAAGGTCAAGACAGGTAGCTCTGAGTCTGAGTCTGACCAGGCTGGTGAGCTCCAGGCCAGCCAAAGCTACATAGCAAGACCCTATCTCAAATAAATACATACATAAATAAATAAGTGTTCCTATATGACACAAGTTGCCTACAAGAGTCAAAATGGTTTCAAAGTTTCAGTAATGAAATGTTACAATTCAATTTCATTTTGTCGTTTAAATAGCACTTTGGGGCCACATAAAAACATAGTCATTAATATTCACAGAAGATGTTGCTTATGCTAGCCTCAAACTCTCACAGAGATCTGCCTGTCTCTGCCTCCTGTGAGCTGGGGTTTAGAAATGCATCGCCATACCCCAAAACAGAGCCCAAAGTCAAATGAGCTTTCCGTGTTCTCTGACAGTAAATCCATTATCTCCTCCCCACTAGAGCGTATCTTGCTCTTTTACGGTCAATATGCCTTTAATAAAGTCATACAGTGGCCAGAGCAGGTGGGTCTAGACTGCTGGAGGGGACTAGCTTAAGACAAGCATAAGCGCATCACATCTCAGGTAGCCCACATGACCTTTGAAAATAAAACTAACAATAAGTAAGTCAGTGTGGCTCCATCACCCAGTGGCTCTTCAGCCTGAACACAGGGCACAATCTAAAAATTTCGATTTTGCAAGAAATTTACAAGAAATTTCTATTTCCTTAATAAGGAAAGTATTCTAATATTCCAGTATTACAATCTGTAACGCATTTCTATGATTGAGTTTGAGGTCTGCTGTGGGCACAAGGACCCTATCCAAGGAGACTAATGCACTCGGGGGAAGCACAAAGCAGTGGTGAGCTGGAAGCATGTCAGGGTAATTGGGCCCAACATATATAAATTGCTTTCAGATGAAAGGCTCTAAGCAATTATTCAATTATAAACATTGAAAAAGATCCTCTGTATCCAATCTTGAGAAGAAAAGATTTCCATTTGTACAGCAAATTAAATTCAGGTATTTCTGCAAGTCAGCTTTGGTTTTTGTTTTTGTTTTTATAAAGCAGGGCACCTCCCCTGGCTCTCAACACCCTGACTCAGAGGTACAAGGGCTGCAGTAGCTGTGGACACTTTTGTCTTGCACTTGTCCCACAGCGATTATATTGGGAGGGGTCCTAGACTTGAGGGGTGTGGGGCATGAGACAGATTTGGAGAAAGACCAGAAGTATAAACAAAAGCTGCCAATTTTCCAAAACACCTGATTGCAAGTCTGCCCATTCTGTCAGCTTAGAAAGAGTCGAATGTGCTCTAAGCTGAGAACAGATTGCATTCTCAGCAGGGAAAATTATGAACCCCACTTGGAGCAAACATCTACCATTAGCCAGAGCTAAAAGACTTTTTAAAAAAATACAGCCTATGCAAGGAAACCTTAACAAGGCTGCACTGTGAGTTTGTGTCAATCAGAAAATGACTGACATCAATGGGGTCTGTGTTGTTTGTTTTCAAACTCTTCTAGATTAAGAAATTCTATGGCAAGTGGGTTATTCCTTGTAGTACAAGTTCTAACAGGTCTTAATAATAAAAACCCAGAGCCAGATATTGGGCAAAACGCTGAGAGATCAGAGGGACAAAGAAGCCAAACCACAGCCACCTTACCTATTCCACTTCCCAGCTGAAAAGAGAGTGAGTTCCTGTCCCACCTTATCACTTCCTCTTTCTGCCAGACATATCACTTCCTGTCTGTTTGTACAGGCCTCCAGACTGGTGCAGGACAATTCTGTATCCTGTCAATCATGTTTTAAATAAATGCTGATTGGCCAGGCAGGAAGTATAGGTGGGAAAACCAGACAGGAAGTAGAGGTGAGAACAGGAGATTTGGGAAGCAGGAAGCTTCCCTGGCATTCCTGCGCAGATCTCCAACAAGGCAACATGTAGCAGCCCAGCTGAGAGAAGGTACTGGCCATGTGGCTGACAATGGGTTAATATAACTTATGGGAGCTGGTAGGAAGACTGAGCTAATGGGCCAATCAGTGTATAACCTAATGTAGACTCTCTGTGTGATTTTCTTTGGGGCTTGCCGGCTGTGGGGTACTGGGTGGGACAGAAACCCCAACAAGCCAGCCCTCGTGTTACACCAGACCTCTATGATTAGCTAGTGGCTAGCTCTGCCCTCTGATCTTCAGGCAAGCTTTACTGATACAAACAAGATATCACCATATTTTCCCCTTTTTGTCTAAAAATTTAAAAAGATGGTTACAACCAATACAAGAAAAGCTATATACAATAAGTACAATAACCAAATATGATATATACAGGGAATAAATTAACAATGTCTAGTTCTTTAACAATTGACAAATTTAGAGAAAATATTCAATATCTATCCTATCTTGGTAAGTTCAAAAATTGTACCTAATTTATTTTTTATTTTAGCTTGCACTACCAAAACATTTTTTTTGTCTCTCAACCTTATACACTTTATTTTTTTAGTAAATTTTTTAAATTCACTAATAAGGAAAGCTATAACTGTAACTATAAAGTCGTTAATTCCATCAGAGACCCGAGAAGGAAATAATATTACCTGAGTAAGCAAAAAGTGCAAGCAAGGAAATTTCAAAAACCTGTGAGAAATGATAGAAACAGCTGGCTGCCTGGACAGTCACCCAAGGTTCCTCTACACTGTTGGGACATTTATCTTTGACCTGTAGGCCTAGCATATCTAGCATATCTGACAGACTTTTTGTGAAACAGGATATTTTGAAGGGCCGTTTACATTATCTTGGCAAAGTTTGGCGGTTCCTTTGTGTGTATGTGTTTTGCTTGTCCAATTTGTACAGTATAGTGTTGTTAGTCAAGGCAAGAGCACTTTCTTACCCAGGTTAGCTAACCATTGCCACAAAGAAAGTAAATTCCATGTGCAGTTTCTTTGATGCCCATCATCTTCTCTGAAGTAGATTGGTGCTGCCAGCAGCAGACATGTCTCACTGTCATAAAAAAGAAAAGAACCTATGCTATGAAGACATCTTAAATGCCGTATTCTGTAGATAACTAAGGGTTTGAAGACGACCTGTCAATCTAAAATATATCTCTGACCTTGAAAACATACCTAATATCACTACAAGTTCAATTGTGATAGGTGACTAATTGCTAACCTGTATTTCTTTATCATCTAAATAGTTAGTAATAATAACTTTCAATAACTAGAAATTTGTATTTCATTGTTAATAGACTTGCATAGGTACCATACCTTGTACAAGATTAGAAATGTATGTACAGTATGTTCTAACAAAAATGGTCTCAACTTTGCATCAATACACAAAAAATCCAAGCCAATGTAATGTATTTAAAACTAGCAGTTGCTTTTTTGGTTTAAAAGTAGATCCAATAATCTACCTTTTAATCCTATGTCTATATCCCCCTCATTTCTTTTCAGAGTAGATCCAATAATCTACCCTTATAATCTATCATATCTATATCCCCCTTTTATTTAAAGGTAGATTATTGAATCTACTTTTAAATCTCTGAAGAAAGATCTCTAGTGATTTTGCACTTTATGTTGATGAAAACTTCTGACTAACAGCATCCTCAACTGATTCTTCATAGACCTTGAGTTTTGGATATAATTTTACATTGACTTTCAAGCCTAGAGCTCCTGAAAGGCTACATTATTATAGTTTGGCCCCGCATATTTTTTCAAAGGAACACACACACCATCCACTACAAAGCATTATTATATTGCCCCAATATTTTTGTTGTTCTAAAAGTGAACAAATTCTTTCACACAGAACCTATCGGCAATTCACAGCCATTCTTATCTGCCTGTTGGAAAAGATGTCCGTCCAGCTTTCTACCCAGTGGACCTGCTGAGGCCACTACTTTTAAACAAGAGCTAGAGAGTCTGTGGTCTCTTCGTGGTGGCATTTGATAAACTCCATGCGACCAGAGGAAATGGGAGCAACTCTAGTCAAGGCCTCACAAGGGAGATTGGAAGCACAGGTTGTATTAAGTAGTACAAATAGCATTAAAATCCTAGGATGACTTGTCATATTTCATTTGATCTAATTTGTTCAAGTGTTCATTGTGTTTCCAAAATAATCTGGGGTTTTTTGTTTGTTTGTTTGGTATTTTTTTGTTTGGTTTGGTTTTGAGAAAGGGTCTTACGATACAGCCCTGACTAGCCTGGAACTCATAAATCTGTCTGCCTCTGCCTCCTTAGTGCTGGGTTTAAAGGCATGCATCACCAAGCCTGGCAATAATCCTTTCTCTAAAATTTGTGGTTTACTTATTTGTTTTTCAATGGTTCCACACAGGTACAGTACATAGCAACCCCTCTCATCTCCCATCTTGTACCGCACTTTCTCCCCCATAAATTTCTCTCCTGTTCATATGTATTCATTTGGCTTTGTGACCTACTGAGATTAATCAGAGCGTTCTGTGTGATCATGAGTTTAGAGGCATCCACTGGAGCCCGGTAGGCTCAACAGTGGTTCCCCTCTCCTAACATCTGTCCATAGCCAATCCCTCAGATGTGGGGAAGGACCTTGTGAGACCCTTCCCCTTCCCTGACTTGGGGCTGGTAGAGTTGGCCTTATGGGCAGGTAACAGCGGTTATTGTGTGTCGGTTTACAATAGCTGTAGCACAGCTAGAGAATAGGACTTTTTTTTAAAAAAAGACATATTCATTTGCTGATTCTCCTGGCCATTCACAAAATATTTTCTGTCTCCCATTGTCTGGTATTAACTCAGCCTAGCAGTCAGGATGCCATAGTGAATGAGCATCAGACACTAGCATACTGATGGAAACTGTTTAGCAGGTGTGCACACACATGCATGTGAAATGTGTGTTGGGAAGGTATAGAAATATAAGGCAAACTTCCAAAGGAGAATATCTTGGGGAGAGAAGGGGTGAGTAGAGAGGAGTCAATCTGAGAGGAGTTAGGGAACAGAATTGGGGTGAATATGATAAAAATGCATTATAATAAATTCTCAAATAATTAACACAAATACTTTATTTAAAAAAAAAAAACAGTGCTTTTAGGGAGAGGGAACAGGTAGCACAAAAGAATTGGAGAAAAAGAGAGGACATTGCCTCTCATCTTCTCACTGTAGAAGCTGATGGAAATACCCCCGCTCCATTTCCAAACAGCCAAACCTAGGCACGCCCTACCCTGGGAAGGTGAGTTTTCAGAGTGTGTGGCAATGATTTGGAAGCACGGATGCAGCACGAGAAGGATATTGTCAGGCCACTGCCCTGCCATCCTTTTTCAGATGCAACGGTCCTCTGTCTCACAGTCTGACTGGCTGCCCAGCTTGTCACCGTCTCTCACCCTTAACGTCTAGCAATGTGGCCGTGCCTCCCGTTCTCACACACTGGGTTAGTCTGTGGTTTTGAAACTTTACTCACACTCTGGGTCCTCTGGATTTGAAATTCCATTCCGTTCTTACCTCTCTGTCTTTATCCAAACAGTTTTAATTCAACATTAATGTGTGCACTCATGTGTCAACTTTTTCTTCAGACACTTCCCTTGACTGGATGAGGTATAGCAATGGAAAGCTGTTTGCATCATTATCGTCACATCATGTAGTGTTAGCATTTTCTCTTAACATCCTAGATGTACTCATTAGAATATTAGTCCTCGGGAAAAACCTGTACCTTGTTTATTTTGATGTCTCCAGCACTCAGCAAAGTTTCAGCCAATTTAAACTCTTAAAAATGTTGAATTGAATTATGCAGATAGTGTTCTCATTGGCATCAATTATCAGATTATACGATATCCCTTTTCTGAGGGACTTGGATTATATAATATCTCTTTCTGTGAATCTGGATCTTCTACCTTACTTTGATAATTTTTTATAATCAATAAGATCTTGCTAGAAAACTGAAAAGACACCAGTGTTAGAGAAAATAGCAAGGTAAGAAAATAATATAAGAGAATCAGGCTTCAGAAGAGATGAGTCACACACAGACATTTGCAACGTGAGGAAGGAAACAGGCAGGGTGCATTCTGAGGCATGATTCAGCGGCGGATTAGACTGCCACATCTCACTTCCAGTTCCTCTGCTCCTATTTCAACGATGCAAATCTTGTTTCCTGATGTAATCGATTTTGAGCAGCACATCAGGCCCTGACATGTGCAATTCCTGTCATAGGCCACAGCATCCTGGGAGAGTGGTGAAGGGCCTGCTGGAGGAACATGTCCTAGACAATCAGTGGTCCTTAAGGGCATCAGCGGGCTTCTCTTCTACACAAACTCCAGTGTTCACCCTGTGACTTTAACTGAAGAAGAAGGAGAAGGAGGGGGAGGCATTAAAGAGTTACAACAGAAAATGCTGATGCCCGTCAGTTCTACGTTAACCCCTTCTGTGACCTGTTAGCCTAGGTAGCCTTTAGTGAGTATTTTTACAGAATTCAATGCTCTTGTCTTAGAACTGGGGGCAGCTTTGTGCCTAATTCCCGAGGGCAGGGGAGAAAAGAAATAAATGTTCATGTATTCGTGATGTCCTTTACACTCTACCAACAATAGTAAATGACACACACCGATGAATTCTTACCAGCTGCAGGAAATCTGAGTGGCCCGTGATCACTCATTAGGTCATACAGTGTGAATACAGACACCGGTCTCTTTTCCATGTCTTCCAAGCAACCAAGTGTTCATCAGGCTCCTCCACAAGGCCTTCGTCGTATCCCTGGGAGAGCATGATGCTCTGGCCTGAAGCATCACCGCCTTTCTGGAGCAGTGAAATGGTGCGGTTACCAATCAAGGAAATGACTCTGTAGAATGACCTGTTTTCCTTTCTACCTGTAAGAGTGAACACGTGAGGGAGTGCTGCTGTGTGGCTCTCATGTTCCTGAGTCAGTGAGTGCGCCAGCCTGAAATCTAGCCTGCACAGCTGAGCACTGTGAACCCCGGGATTCTGGAAAGTCTCAAGATGTTTCCTTTGCAAATGTCAAGGGAACCATATATAGAGTCTGGGTTTCAAGGAAAGTGTCATGAGTCAAACACAAACAGATGTATCTTAACCAAACGCAGCTGACAGGGCCTGAATGAGGTGTCCAGGGATATTCCGTGGACACAGTCACTTTAAGCACATCTCAAATGCCATTTCTCTGAAGTCTTCTCAGACTTTTCTCTCCCTCTGTGCTTCCACATTCTGTGCCTTATAACACTGATAGGCTATTGGTCTCTGGTCAGTTAGGGCTGCAATAATCAATCCCACAGGCTAGGAAGTTCCCAGACAACAAAAATCTATTTCTTATAGCCCCAGGACATGAATATCAGGGGATATTCAGTATAGTTGGGTTCTGGTCAGGGCAGTTGCAGAATGAAATCTTTTCATTTATCCTCATACAGGGGACAGACAGCTAGCGTCTTCTCTGGAGTTCCTTTTATAAAGACACTAATCTCATTTGTGAGGGCTTAACCCTCATGACCTAATTACCTCCTAAAGGCTCCATCTCCTAATCAGATCACATTGAAGATTACGATTTCAACACACAAATATGGGGGGAGACAATTAATCTTTCTGTGTCCTTAACTGGCATTATTTACTTGAGAAGTAGCTTTGCATTCCCAGTGCACAGCTATGATGCAGACATAGTCATTCCTTCATAATTATTCCACTATTAGATGACTCAAGGAGATTAGTAATCCTATTGCTTTCTCCAAGTCACTGGCCAGTGGAATTGGGCAATACTTGCTGATTCTGGTAAGAAGGTGAACTGTCCAGATTGTAGCTGCAGAATGCTGTCTGAGCTCCTCTGCTCCCGTCAGTGGAAGCATGCTCAGAGCCTACTCTAATGTATGATAAACTGACATATCCCAATGTTTTAAATTCTCTGGTAAAAATCCCAACAAACAAGCAAAAAAAAAAAACCTTGATGCTATTGGTAGAGATGTAAATTTAGCAAACATCCAAGAAACACATGACCTTGGCTGCCCAGAAAGGATCTCTTGTGAGGATATTTTCAAGAATGGGGAAAGAACAAGTATGCCATTGTCTCAGGACCTGTAGAGCCCTTGGACAGTACAGGGACTCCTAAGTGCTGGGTGCAAGTCTCCAGAATGGATTCTCCAGGGCTTTGATCTAAGACATTGGAAGCTCTCAACCTCTTCCTATACTATCAGGGGCTACAATCTAGAAGTCATACGATCAATGGCCGCTTACAGCTAACCCTAGCTGATGCAGCAAGTGTCATGGCTAGGGAAACAATCGTTTCAGGGGCCAAATTATATACGCAGTTACGCAGTCAATCAATGGCACGGTTCGTACCTCAGCACTCACGGCTGTAGGAAGGCAGCCTTTTTCCTCTCTTAACCAAGGAACTTGAGGTCACAGCTTACATGGTCTGGTGGGTGAAATGCACCATTTACCACTTGAGGCCTCTATCGGAATTCACTCCATGAGTTGATCAACTACCGGCAGAAGGAAATCCTGTGGCTAATTAGTGCTCAGGGTGTCAAGCCCTGGTCCCCCACCCCCTCCCTGCTACTGAGGGTTGAACCTCAGACCTCATGGGCTTAGGTCAAGCACTTCTATCCCCCCCCCCCCGTGAGTCAAATCCTGATTTGTGTGCGAGCTGACTTGATCAGTCCTTGTGTTGCCCTCGTGCATTATCATCTCCTAGTGGGTCAATGCTACCACATTTGTTTTCTGTTTGAAGGAATGAATCTTTAATTATAGAAATTAGACTTCTCTTCTGTTTGACATCAAGTGAGATACAAAAGTGTTTTGTTTTCTGAAATTATGCTCCCAAGATAACTATAATAAGGGCTAACATTTTAAAGGATCATCATATTTTAAATAACAAGCCTGTATTCATCCCCTATCACACAATATCTCAATATTTACTTTCTGCCATATTTAAAATTCTTCTACAATAAGGGGTCATGGTTTTAATAATCCCGGAAGTGCATAACCACGAATGCACTGTTACACACACACACACACACACACACACACACACACACACACACCAAATCAGGAAGAACAGGGATAATGAATGGAAGCTATTTACCACCTCAAAAATTCAGTCTGTTCTTCCCAACTACAGCCTTATTTCCCAGTAAGAACAAAAGCGAGAAAAGGAAGGGGAAGGGGAAAAGGAAGCAGATGAGATAAGAGGCAGAGGAAGTAGGAAGGACATCATTCCTCTCACACTGAGTCACGGTGCTGTCGTTCAGTGTTAGAAACCATTGTTGTGTTGGCACAGCCAGGAGAAGTTCCCATCAATCTGTATACAGAGCTTCAGACTGTAAGTTTCCCTTGTCAGTATTTTTTTTTCCTTGTAGTATTTCCACTTGCATTTCAGTATGCTACTGACCCTAGGAACTGGCTCAGAGAATCACAGTAGAGGAAGCACATTAAACTGGCACCTGAGAGCTCTCAGTTTCTGTCTCGTTCTGTCACTAGGCAACGGGGTGATGTGAGAACCCCAGCCTTTCTTCAGATGGAAACACTCCTAGACTTTACGCTAGAATTGTATTTTGTTCTAAACACTCCTCTACCTTATAGTTTTCCTTAGATTAACATAATTCTAAAATAGAACAGGATTAAGTCTCGTGTGTACATTTTGCTTTTCGCTAGTGGGGCGGGACAGAAGTGAAGGCTTTGCTTTTGCTTTTGTTGTCATTTCTGCACATGGGTTTGGTTTACTGAATTATAAATATGTTGCATCTCCAGCCCTATTTCTTCTAATGCCTTAAAAAATGTGAGAATAAATATGTAAAGAAATTAGCAGTGTGAATAGTCCTCAATAAATGAGAAGTCCACTTATTATTTCAATATTTAAAATATTGGCTGATCTAATAAAGGATTTACAAATGGAAACCACATGACAGAGATTTTTTTCCATATTTACTTTATTCTTTATTCCATTCAGAAATTAGGAAAGTGAATGATGGTAAAGATTGCAGTAATTTTTAAGATTCAAATATGGTTTGAATTTACAAGGATTTTCTTTTGGTAAGACTAATACATGAACAAAAGTTTCTCCACTGATCTTTCTAAATTGTTCAAATAATAAGTAATATTCCCTTTGAATGTCAAACCAAACATCCATTAATTCTCTGCTTGCTGCTCAGGAAGGACTTGTCCTTAAATTATCTTAAGAGCATTTAGCAATAGAGGAAGAAAAAAATTCTTTCTTTGTTCTACTTCAGATTTCAAAGCCAGTTTTGTCCTTCAAAGGGAAATCACCAAAAGCAGAAACCAGAGTCATTCCAACATTACTCTGATGTTCATTTCTTTGGTTTTATGATTTCATTCTTGAGCAGAAGAGGCCAATGCTCACTGAAAAGCTGGTTGATTCTAGTGCTATAACAAGGATGGATAGGTGGGTCTAGAGCATTCAGTAGTAACATAATGAAATGTTCTTTTAAGAAAAAAGATGGAGTCATTTTAGAGAACATAGGAGCAGAAAGAGATGTACTATCCGATGCCTGTAATTCCATCATACTCATGACCAGACCAGCCTTGACTCAACAGTTAAGACTGTTTTTAAAAATTAAAATTAAAAAATAGAAAGTAAAATAGACAAACCAATTTAGAAGATTTTCCAATTGTATAAACTATAAGATATCTAGCTTAAAGTGTAAAGCATGCATTAGGTCTTATAAACAATCACCTGCAAATTAAAAGAGAAAGAACACATCTTCCCTAACCACACGATACATTTAATATCATGTTGTCTTGAAACTTTGCCAAAATTCCATTTAGCCTGAGGCAGATTCTTATAGCAAGGACAAAAGGCAGCCATACTTCGCCACATATCACAAGAATCTTCTCTGACCTAGTTGGTAATATTTTTTCCATTGAAACTTCTTAAACTGGATTCCCAATGTCCACACTGATTTCAGTACTATTGTCTTCTAAGCCCCTACTCACACGGCCCATCAAACCCCCTCTTACATTAGTCAACTGTTGTCTTAGTCTTCTGCTTTCTTCCAAGTACAGCATGGTCAGTCCTTCCATAGCAATAGGTCATTTCCCCATTGCTCCAGTGACTTGTCTGCCTGACTGCTGTCACGTTCCTTGCTATGATGGCCATGTGTTCATTCTCAGCCATTGTAAACCCTAAAAGCACTTTCTTCTATAAAAGGTTTTGGTCATGGTAAAGTGTCATGGCAATGCTAAAGTAACTAAGACGCAAATAAATCAGTCAACACAGTATTTAAGAAGATATTAACTTTACAACACAGAAGGCTGCCAGCATAGCTATGTGGAGTGCGTAAAGACCTACATAAATGCATATTGCAGAGATGAGAATATACACATCAAAGTCTCCAGTGCTTCAGAACCATAGGAATGGAAAAGTCTTCCACAAGTCCTGGGACAGATGCCCCAGATGATAGACATTTAACTAAAATAAATGTATATGCAGAAACTATCAACCATAGCTTCCTTGTCTTGGATAACTGAAACTTGAAATTGCTCCCCAACAAAGACCTCCTACCTCCAAGATTAGGTAACCCTCTTACTCCTGGTTCAACTGTCTATAATAAACCCACTCAGTGGTATTTAACTCCAGCTACTGGTGTACCTCCATCAGTTCATGGTCCATCTGATCCCAGGTTTTCTGTACACTTGCCTGTCTTTGCATCCAATGAAGTAAACAACAAAGATTTCTCACAAATTTGGAGGCCAAAAGTCCAAGATCATAGTGTAAGAATTATCTGGTTCTAATGAGGATACTCTTGTAAACCATACACCACACACGGTAGAGAAAGAGCTTGAAGGCTATCTGGGGTGTGATGTTGAAGGACTTCTATATTATCCATGAAGGTTCCATGTTCATGACCTACTGAAGGTATCCCCTCTTAAAACCATCATGATGAGCCTCAGGATTTCAACATGTGAGTTCTAAGTGGGGAAACATCACTGTTCAGTCCATAGCACCTCATGCTGTAGTATCTGGAGAAGTCCACTTAGTTGCTCTGATATTTTTCACAAAACATCAGAGAGATCCACATTTCTAGATGAAAAGGATAGTTTTCAAAAATGTCTTACCTGGTACTCCTAAAATCTGACAGTCACAGAGCTGACCCTGTGGTCTGTGGGGAGCTGTGAGTGAGCCAGCCCTGAGGAAATGAACTTGCAAGAACTGGCCTCACCATTGTCATGGGGTGATGTGGACAAGAGAGAGAGATGCCTCTCTCCATTGTCCCTTACCCCTCTCTGATTCTGGAAGCATAGTAAGCCAGCCCCAGAATGTGAGCACGGGAGAGCTGGCTCCACCCCTCATCTGTCATATGGTAGCATGGGTAAGGGAGAGACACTTCCCACCCCTCACCATCTGTGGCAGGTGGTCTTGAGGTCTGAGAACAGAAGGTTTGGTCCTGTCCCTCACCAGTTATGGCACGCAGGAGACTAGCCCTTGCACTCAGCAGAGTTGGCCCTAGTGGTATAGGCATGGGCAAGCTGTTCCTGAGGGTGTGAAAGCAGGAGAACCAGTCCTGCCTCTTGTCCCTTGTTGTACCCTGTGAACTAGCCAGTGCAGTGCTGGAGAACTCACTGGTGAAGATGGGGGAGAGTTGGTGGGCTGACCAACCATGCAAGTAACCAGTCTCAGAAACAGCGCTGTGAGTTACTCCACCCCAAGATCTACCTCATCTACATATAATCTGCTGGAGCACATGAAAGGGCCTGTCCTGCAGACTCAAAGGGGCAGGATCTCCACAACACAGGACAATGACAGGAAATCCAAGAGGAGCCTCAGTGAGGGCC
This sequence comes from Dicrostonyx torquatus, assembly GCA_028555095.1. NCBI lineage: Eukaryota > Metazoa > Chordata > Mammalia > Rodentia > Cricetidae > Dicrostonyx > Dicrostonyx torquatus. The sequence continues at coordinate 9,580,722 of JAQHUG010000036.1, forward strand.
CAGTATTGACAATGTAACAGAAACTGGAGGTCCCAGAAAAGACCAATGACTCTGCAATAAACACTTGCAAGTACACTAAAGGGTACACTGTGTGACTCACTGTGCTATACTATGGCTTTCACAGGAGATACCGCCCCCCCCCTCTTCTTTACTCTTAAATTTTATTTGGGTGAGGAAGTTACAAGGGCAGATGTTAGATACAACAGGATGAGAGGGATGAACGGGATTGAGATGTATGATGTGAATGCCACCAAGAACTAACTAAATAAATATAAATAAAGGTCGGTCACTGAAACCTAGAAAAGTTTGAGACACGAAGAAAGCCAAGAGGAAACCACAGTGGGAAATGTTGGTTCTGTGTAGTACCATGCCCTACACAACACAAGGAAAACGAAAAGCAGGCAAACCGGGGACATCAAAGCGTGGAAGCTCTCCACAACATGGACAAATGCTGAAACCCGCTGTAACAAGTGCAGCACCGGAGTGTAAGAGGTTGTCAACGGGGAAGACTGTACAAAGCCTGCGCTGGAATTCTTTGTACAGTCTTTTCAACGTTCCTGTGCTTCAAAAACTACAGAAGAGTTTGTTTGCATTTTTTTTTAGTAGATGCTACTTGACAGTTTATATGAATATCATTTAAAGCTACTTGACCAAAATCTGGCAGAAGCAGAGCTTCTGAACCATGACTCAGTGCAGAGTAGGCAATCAACACTCGCTACTGAATAAATGGGATGACAGTAAAATCCTATGGATCATATAAGCTACTTATTTGCAATTAAAAGGAGGGGTTTTTCATGTCAATTATGATAACTTCTATGAGTAGTCTCAAAACTTAGGGCAAGTTTATGTTTAAAAACATAAAATGATAGTTTGTTGAATCTTTAAGTATTAAAATTATAGTTGATATTACTCAAGGAGAGAAAAAAATGTTTTCATTTTCTAAAATTTTCCATAAGATATTCAAACCAAGGATAATTTAAGGAAATCTACAGAGGGGGGTGGCATATGTAATCAGTTAGTGAGCGTCTCAGCCAAATGGAACATTGCTGTAAGGGAAAACGGGGAAGATCTGATTAAAAGTAGCTGTGTTTTCTTTTGTGAACTATAAAAACTGATACCATTTCCTCTCCGCCTCTTGTTTGTTGTGGTCCTTCAGTCTCCTTGTTTTCTTTCCCATGCTGTATACATTGTTTTCTCTGGTGGTCTTTCTCACACTTCCTTTTCAACTCTTACAGCTCTGGTGATCTTCTGTCTTTTCCTTTCCATTTCTTAGGATCTGGAAGCCCCAGACTCAAGGTGGATGGGTTTTCATGTTAAAGGCTCATCCAGCAACCTCTTATCTGCCCCAGCACCCAGTTCTGGGCAGGCTACCATGTCTTAGCATTTCTCTCCAGACACTTGAATGCATTGATGAAACATTTTGCAATTCAGTCCATGTGTGCTGTCTGCATCACAAAACGCATGTATCTCATCATCGTTGTTAATTCACGAATGTGGAGAATATCATAGAGTTTCATGGCTGACTTATTTTCTATGAACAATTTGATAAAACAAAATTGTCCTAATTTTTAAAATCTTGAAGACAGAATTTTATAGAAAAAAAATCACTGTGCCAAATATTTTTTAAATTCCCATGGAACCCTCTATATTTTCAATGTTATTTTATTTGGTTCTGGTGTCCTACCTGGAGGATTCTAGACAAATTACTTAACCTCTCATGTCTCCAAGAGTATAGCTGTAAAAATGAAAATATTCTATAACACCTTACATTATCCAAAGAGTAATCAACTATTGTTATACCTAGAAGACCATTTCAGGAAGCTGTTATGTTTTAAATTTAAACTACTGTGCTTTAGAGAGCTATAAAACAAAAATGCCTCTAACCTGTAGCCCACTTGCCCAAGGAGAGATAACTTCCTGGAATGCTGGGATCTGTGGTTCATGCAAGATAACAAGCCACGTATTTTCACTTCCGCAAACTTGCTTGGTTACCCACACTGGACAGGGTGCGCTTCATCACACATAGGTGGGAGGTACGTAGACAGAAGTACATCAGGATGTGTGCTGGCTCCTGATTGGACAGAGGTGGGAAGTACGGAGCTTTGTGGGTTTGCTTTATAAGCCCCTGACTAATGCAATTTGGCACCATATTGTGGGAATCCCAGGTATGGACCTGGACAGTGTCCATCGTCCTAGTCAAAAATTAAATAAAGCTTGCTCCAACTTTGACTCAAAAATTGTAGTAGTGGTCTTATTCTTACCAGATGGGGTTAGCAAAGCCTACAATTCTAAATTGAAATCTGTACTCAAGGGGCAACTTTTAGGCACATTTTTTTTCTGTATAAGAGCATGAAGGAAAATAAAAATACATAATAGAATCTCTGCCTTCTTGCTTATCACTTGTTTTGATAAGCAAGGCCCTGCCATCACGTGCCCAGGTAGAGTGCTGCTTGAATACAGATGCCCTACAAAATAAATGTTGTGAAGCTTCAAGAAGAGATCAGCAGCTGAAATGGCCCCTGAGAATATTCCAGAAGTCCGGCAGACTTCCAGTAAGCAAAGTAAGTATGAGCTTTGCTCCCAGGTAGAATTCATTTTAGATTTTAGTATCTTAAATGTCAGATGACCAATGTGAGGCATTCGGCCAACTTCACTTCCCTTACGGTCATGAAAACTGTGATAATATCTTACTTTGTCATAAAGATTAAGAAATGCTATGATAGACTAAGGATAGTTTATCAAAAGAACTGACAAACACGCTCTAGTTAAAAGTGGATGATGAGTCAGGTGTGAAGGCAGACGCCTTTAGTCCCCATCCTTGCCAGAAAGGTAAGAAAAGAGTTGAGTGCAAAGCCATCAGGGTCTACATAGTGAGTTCCAGGTCAAGCAGAGCAACATATTGCAACAAGGAGCAGCCGAAGCCCAAGCAGAATGGAGTTCACACTGCCAATGAAAATGGGGGCCTTAGGCGCACTTGGTTAACTGGTGAAAAAAGGAGTTTGTTTTCAGTCGTGGGAAGTTTGAGAAAGCGTGTGTGCCTCAGAGTGAGTTTGTCTGAAGAGAGCCAGGGGGATAATTCTGGATTTAAGGGAAAGAAAAGCAAAAGCTCACTTCATTTGAACTAACTTGGTAAACAAATATGAACACATGTTTATAAACTGAAAACAAAACCCGTCATACTTTTCTGAATGGAAGGATTTCTTGCACTACTCCCTGCCCCTTCCACCTCCACCCCCCTCCCTCCTTTTCCTTTCTTCCCTCTACAGAGTTCAGGACATTACCCAAACATGTTGTTTTATTTAAGAAAATCCCTGAAAGGTCACTGTCCCCTTGCTCAGCCCATCTTTCCTGAAGCAGCCCTAAGAATGTCTGATGAGATATGGCCTAACCCAGAGGAAAGAGCATCCTGCCTCTGGAAACAAAGGGATATGGATGACCAAGCAAGGCCACCCTGGCTAGACCCCCATCCCACCTTGTTGGTCGCCCTTGTATCACCTTCTTAGCCCGACATGCTTTCTCACAGCTCTTCACTTCAAACCAATGGCAAACTGTGCACAGGGAGTCTTCATCATCCAGCCCTCAAGAAGCTGAAACCGGAAGATAGTAACTGGAAACGAGCCTGTGCTAGGAAACTAGCCTATGCTACATGGTAAGACCCTGCCTCAAAAAAGGGGGAGGGAGATGGAAACTAAACTAAAAAACAAACAAGCAAAATCAGCAAAGTTTATTTCTTTGGGTCTTCACTTTTTTTCTGAAGGCTTCTGTGCTATACAAGGTTTAGGTTAAGTTTATATCTGTTTTTCTTTTTAATCTAATCTTTGCATGCAAGTCTCAGCCATGAGCCTTGATGGCTGAGAGCAAGGTCTTTGTAAACTCTTCTACTTCCCTTTTCTTTAAGAAAAATTTCAAACGTTAGAGAGAAGGATGTCTGCCTTACTCCCTTGAACTCCCAGCACGCTCTTGTACACGGTAAGCACTCAATAAACTCTTTGGAGAAAATAACTGCATTGTTTAAATGACAGACATTTATGCAAAAGGTATGGAATTTCAGCAGGCAGGAAATATGAGACCCAAGGCTCAGGCCCTGATGCGGCATGGGTTTCTAAGCAGAAGGCAAGCGTGGTCTGGAGATGCGAAGGATCCACGCGGTTCCCGAGGCACAGGAAGCGCTACACTGAGAGATGACATAGAAAAACTGAGCTTGCTTCAGAAAAAGGTAGAAAAACATCCTGCCTTGGCAGGCAGGATAGCACATTCCAGAAGATGTAATCAAGTCGGTGAAACTGGAAGTGAGTCAGAGAGCAGGCAGATGAACAGGTTGAAAGACCGAGATCCAGCGATATTGGTCCAGGAGACACGGCCTGCTAAAACTACACCTTTCTTTCTTTCTTTTCTTTCTTTCTTTCTTTCTTTCTTTCTTTCTTTCTTTCTTTCTTTCTTTCTTTCTTTCTTTCTTTCTTTCTCTCTCCCTTCCTTCCTTCCTTTCTTCCTTGCTTCTTTTCCTTCTTCCTTTTTTTCTTCCTTTTTTCCTTCCTTTCCTTCTTCCTTTTTTCCTTCCTTTCTTTCTCTTCCTTCCTTCCTTTCTCTTTCTTTCTTTCTTTTGTATTTATTCTTTGTGTCTTTCACATCATGTCTTTCCATTCCATTCATTTCTTCATTCCTTTGTATACTTCTACTACCCTTGCAACCTCTCCCCCCAAACACCAAATAAAATAAAATAAAATTTAAGAGAAAAAAGAAAAAGAAAAGCCAATCTCATCATAGAAGCTGTAGTATGACACCATGTTCATGCAGTAAAGCCTTTCCTTCATCTATCTTCACTTGCAAGTGTTCATAGCAGAGAGTCATTGGTAGGGTTTGAGGCCCCTGGTTTCTACTACACTATCGATGCTGGGACAACCCTGGTATTCCTCTTGGTTATTCTATTGCTGCTCTGTGTCATGCAGATCACATAGGTTTGGGTTTGCAAGTCCGGTCCCTTCAGGTCCTCCAGCAGATCACAGAGGGAGTGGATATTGGGATAGGCCAACATATAACCCTGATTCTGAGCCCGAGTAGTCGCAGGGTTGATCAGCCTGCCAATGCTCCCCCATTCTCACCACAGGGCGAGTTCTCCAGCACTGCACTGGCTACTTCCCCCCTTGCAGCAGTGAGGATGAACAAAGGGCAGGACCAGTTTCCCATCCCCAGGATCAGTTCTCCCTTCCACACCTATACCTTCAGGGCGAGAGAGAGAGAGACAGAGACAGAGAAATCCAGTCCTTGTTTCTAAGTGGCCTGGTGACGACCCACGGCCATGCACCACACAGGAACAGTGGGAGCCAATCTACTCCTCTATCTGCCCAGTTACCAATCTGAGGAGCGTGATGACAGTGAGATCAGATCTCAGCTGGTCAGGTAGGACAGAGGCCCTAAAGCAGCCGTTCTGAGAATGTCCTTGCTAAAGGCCAAAAATGTAGGTAAGAGTTTTGTTTCTTATGTCTTTGTTATCTCCTAAGTGGGCACCACTGCCTGAAAGGCTGTCTTTGACCAACTCACTGATAGAAACTAAGAGAACACACCTATACCTCTAGTTGGGCTGACGGACTAACCCTGTCTCCGTACATCATCCTACTTTCTCCATAAGTCCTTTAAATAGACTAAAAACTCAATGGTACCCATTTCCTGTACCCCTTCTATTATAGGAAGTCACTGTTGCTCTGTTGCTGCTGTTTCTCTCTCTCTCTCTCTCTCTCTCTCTCTCCCTCTCTCTTCCCCTCTCTCTCTCTCCCTTCACTCCCACTACCCCTCCCTTCGTCCTTCCCTCCCTCTTACATTCTATGTATGAACGTAAAACTTCCCTCTGAAACTAATCATCTGTGATTATGAACTTCGCCAAAGGCCACTGCCCCAGACAAAGTCTCATGTGACTGTCTAGCACCTTGACTTCTGAGCAAACTCCACTCAAAGAACAAGAAAGATTTTGTCATCCTCAAAGCCACTCCAATAGTCCCACTGACAATAATGCTTATTGTACAAACTTGTAAGAACTGAATTAATCCATGTAACAAGCTCAGAAGACTGCCTGTTGCGACTACACAGAAATCTATTTTAAACTCACCCATAAATATGCATACACACAGATATGTACAATCATATACTGTTTTTAAATATAATTATAAATAAAACATAATAATTCCTAATAAGGAAGTTGTTAATCCCACTCGTCAAGAATAAGATCACTACGGCAGTTTAAAACTAAATTTGAAGAAGTTTTAATTAAATACTGGCCAGGTTGATGGACTCTCTGATTAGGTTCATCTCTGGGTTCCCAGAAAATAGCCATGAGTCACACCTTGCAGAGGTTTAAAAAGGCAACCCCACGAGGCCACTGTATGTTCCATTAGGTCCAATCAGGGGCAAGCATATATCCTGGCATCTTTCCTGTCTACATACTTCCTGACTTAATCCAATCAGTGGTAAGTATACATCCTGATGCATTTCTAGCTCACATACATCCCACCTACACGTGATCAAGCACATCCAGTCCTAGTGCAGATGGGTCAAAGAAACTTGTTGAGGGGAGTCAACAAAAATGTAAATAGACTCCAGCATTTACCTTCAGTTCTAACAAAGGAACATAATCAGATTTTTTATTTTAAAAGGATGATTCTGGATCAAAATGCAGGAGCACACATGGTAATACCAACAGCGGGGAGCCTGAGGCAGAAGGATGATGAGCTCAAAGCCAGCCTGAGTTACACCGTAGAACCCTGTCTAAATAAGTACATGAAGACCCATGGGTGCTGTTCAGAGAAAGGCCCAGGTGAATGCAAGCCAGCCAGGCATCTGTTGGAGTGGTTTCTCCAGAAGGGGGATGCAAGTTGTGAGACTGAGGCTAGTGGAGTGGGGTAGAGAAAAGCAGTCAGAAGACTCAGAGTAAAACAGGAAGGAGTAATTGGTTGAATTCGTATATTGTAGGAGAGCGAGAAATCACAGGGAAATGTCCAATGAAAGATGGTTTCAAGTAACCACAGGTTACTGTGTAGCGTCGTTCTTCTAGGGGTATTTGAGAAAACATAAGATTGGGGATAAAGCTGGCATCCACTTGGGAATGAAGTGATATGATAAACAGATGCTGGAGCTGAGAAAAAAGAGCAAGGGTAAACACGCCGTAGGAAGATCATTAAATGCATTCAATACACTGGGACCTGGAGGCTTTGACAGAGCTCAAGACCGTGTGAGGAAAGGTGAAGAGTGGGAGACAGGAGGACCTGTGTCCTGTGAGATTCCTGCTATCAATGGTCCACCACAGGAGGGAAGCACAGACAGGATGTGTCGGTGTGGAAATCCAGACACCCCCCCTCCCCAACAGTTCAGGATAAGCTCCAAAGAACAGGGAAAGAAACCACTGGTCACACACCATGCACACAATTGTGGGCCTGCCCCTTTGTTCTCATCAGAAGCGGAGCAGTTTTTCAAGGCACCCACACGTAAACTGCTGCTAGAACTTCAAGTCAAAGCCGGCACAATGCCCCGGGTGTATTAGCTCCACACCACTGGAGCCTGTTGATAACAGACATCAGTACTCCCTGTTCCACAAATGTTCCTACACGCAGAAACCTGTTGCTGCTGGTTGAAAACTGGCTGAGACCTAGCTCCAATCATATAATTTTCAGCTCAATTCATACTTTTATTTTTATCCCCTAGAGGAACAAATCTTCCATTTCATGATTTCTGTTTACGAGAGAAACATAGTTTCAAAGGTGAAACCATTTTCTCGAGCAATCTATGATCTTATCTAGTAGTGTGAAATAAATGTGCAGTGTGATTCAGGACCCATAATCATTCAGTATGTACTTATAGCATTGCCGTATTCGGCATGCTGGCAAATGGTAGCCGAGTACTCTGTGCATTCTTTATGTCTCCTTCCTTCTTTCCATCGGTGTGTATAATATTTTATATATGGAGGACTGAAAGACAAGTTATACAGAGGTTCTGTCTTCCAAATATTTACCAAGGCTACTTAGAGAGGTAGGCACACAATTGAACCCCTGTTCAGCAAGACCAAATGCAGAAGAGATAGCCCCAAGTGACTGATTGCCCAAGGCTGTCAGAGAACACTTCCCAGAGCTGGAGATTTAAGTCTGAGCCCACAAACAAAAGGAGAAGAGCATTCTATAGACAAGCAACTCTAATGAGAAGGCTCCGAGAATTGAGGTGCAGTACTTTATCCAGGGGACAAGAGAAAGTTTGCTGCAGGTGGAATTCAAAGAAAGAGAGAGACAACAGTAAAAGGCCTGGAGGAGGAGTACTTTGCAAAAGACTTAACAGGCTAAGTCTTTAACTTGTCTTTAAATGTGGGGCTACTCTTTTTTAAAGAGGTTGGTGTCCAACGTGAACTTATCCTATCCGATCTGTGTTCAGAACAAGAAGGTAAACAGTATGTAGGGGGAAATGATTGAGAAAGGAAAGCAAAGGAAGAGAATGAAAATGAGAATGGGAGAAAACAAGGAAGAAAGGAGGAGAGAGAGAAAGAATGAATTCAGAGAGGAATTTACTTAGGAAACTTGTGATAATCTAGTAAAGAATTATTTTAGCCTTTTCTGAAAAGGTGCCATATATGTATATATGGAAATGGTACTGTATTGGTGTATATAGTATTTTATTGGTGTAAATGTATTGGTGACTTATATGTATATATGGAAATAGTAGGGTTTTGTGCCCAGTTAGCAAATAAGGAGGCTTTCTACATAACTAGGAAGGCCCACTAGCTTCAGGACACCAATATTCAAATTCATTTGTCTTAAAGGAAGATGCAGACAAAAAAAAAAGTCACTTTCTTCCTAACCCATGGCTCTGTCCTGTGGCTGAAGGCAGATTCTATTTCAAGGAAAGTATTGAAACCTGTAGTTAATGATTTGCACCATGTTGATGATCCTGCAGGGCCCCGACTCACTGCCTAAACCCAGGAAACAAACAAGGCACCCCTATCTTTGCAGATGGAGATGTCACTGAGAATACAAAAGAACCAGAAAAACTTGAGAGACCAGGAGCCACGAGGAGAAGAGAGACACTCCATTGCCCCTGTGTCTCTGTTCTTCAATCAAGCACACCAGCAACATAGTTGAGAGGGTCAGTGGGGCTGACTTGCCAGCTAATGCAGTCAAGTATGATCATAACCTTAAATCTAAGTTTATTACAGAGAAATCTCCAATCATACCTCTACTCTCATGAATAATTTGCATATGTAAATCTCAAGCGTTTAAAGAAGAAGTAAATGTGTATTAGCTAGTGCTAATGTAGTTTTGGCCTTGCAATGCATTACTACTAAGATATAAGTCTAAATATACAGTCATAGACTGTATATAGTCACAGACATGTGGCCCCTTAGGTATTGTCCCTACTAAAAGAAAAAAAAAGAGAAGTCAGTAAAAACATGTAAGTTTGAGCAAAACAGGCTCATTAGTGGTTTCGGAGCTGTTTGCACAGGAAAGGGATCTCTCCTCTCCTCCAATCACAGTCTGTGGTGGAGATTACAGGGAGGTATTGCTTACCTGTGGTTTACACTAGAGATTTTCATTATGCAGCTTTAGGCTAACTTTGGGCTGTAATCCTCCTGTCTCAGCCTCCACATCCAGCCCCATAGAAAAGCATAGAACTCACAGTTAGTGGGATAGACCTGTAGATGAAATCACAATGTAGTAACACAAAGTAACTGTGCTATTGTGCTCCGGAGTCAAATTTCCTTTGAAAGGGGAAATGACAGTAACGCATCACTTTCCCAAGCTGTACTTAACTCAAATATTTTTCCTTCATTCTTCACACAATGCTCATCCTATGGCAAAAGAATCACTGCTTTCATCTCCATTTAGCAAAAAAGGAAGTAAGAGTTCTACAGAGAGCTAAATGCTTGGTGAAAAATTGTAACCAGGATGAACTTTTTTAACTTAAAGGAGTCCCACAAGTCTTCATTAGAATACTACAGCCATCAATGTGTAGTCTATAGTGGGTCAGTGAGATGGCTCAGCAGACAAAAGTGCTTGGCTTAAAATCCTGGAGGACATGCTTTCCATCCCTGGGACCTAGGGTAAGGTAGAAGGAGCAGTTGGTTCTACAAAGTTGCCCTCTGACCTCTGTTTGCATGTCATGGCACTCGTGTGCCAACACACGCCACACACACACACACACACACACACACACAATCAATACTAGCCAGGCGGTGGTGGCGCACACCTTTAATCCCAGGACTCGGGAGGCAGAGGCAGGTGGATCTTTGTGAGTTCAAGACCAGCCTGGTTTACAAGAACTAGTTCCAGCGCAGGCTCCAAAGCCACAGAGAAACCCTGTCTCGAAAAAAAAAAATACTAAATAGCAACAGAGTGGTAAGTCCTTATGAATAATGAATGTTCTGATATGACAAGGTGTTTTCCAATATAATGCTGAGAAAAGGGGAGATTATATAACTATATATCAAGCCATCATTCTCCTGCTTTCTCCCTTTCCATATTGAGCCAGGACTCTTTTTATTTTCTATTCTGAGATGAGCCTCACTAAGTTACCAAGGCTGGCCTCTAACTTACTTCTATAGAGCAGGAAGGCCTTTGACCATGCAACCCTCTTACCTCAGCCTCTTGGATAGCTGTGATTGCAGTCCTATACCCCTAAGCATGACAGCATGCTCTGTTTTATTTTAAAATGCTATTTATGCATGGATAGTTAAGTCTAAAAATAAATATTTATTTTGCACAAAAAATGAGACAATATAGAAAATTGAGCATATAAGTGTGAAGTGAACGAGACTGAGTTCCAGCCTCCAGTCTCACTAGGTAGACATCATCCACACCGTTATGAGTGTGTCACTTGTCACCCTGAGCCTGAGCACTGTCTATAAACTCATGCTGCTTGGGATCAAGTGAGAACGCACATGAAACCCTGATAGTGTTTGCGTATAGCAGTCATTCCGTAAACTTTGCAGTGATGGCACATGTCCCCGAGTCACTGGCAAGGGATGCTTTTCCCTGCCATGCATTTTCTTCTTGTTCCTTAAGTTGACTTCGGTCTTCTAATTTAACTTGTTTTGACCTTGGTGAGACAAGTGGAATGAGAACTGAGGCCTGACTCTCCCAGCTCTGGTTGTAGTTTTATTGGTGTATCATTCGTACCAATCAGTTATATAGGGGACTAGAGTGATGGGAAGGAAGGAAAAGCTTGGTGCTTGGAGATGTAGCTCGGTGACAGGGCACTTCTCTCACACGCACAAAGAAGATCCTCATTTCAATCTTCAGTGTGATAAAGGAAGAAAAGAACTCTGGAGCTTACTTGTCTTGATTTTATAATAATTTGTTTAATTATATTATAATTGCATAATTTCCCATCCTTTTCCTCCTTCCAATTCTTTACATATACACTCATATTACTGTCTCTCTCTCAACTTTATTGCCTCTTTTTCTTTAATGTTCTTCTTCTTTTTGCTTATTTGCTTTGTTTTTAGAGCCCTAGCTGTCCTAGAACTAGCTCTACAGACCAGGCTGGTCTCGAACTCACAGAGATATGCCTACCTCTTCCTCCCAAGTGCTGGGATTAAAGGCGTGCACCACCACTACCCAGCTCTTTAATTATTCTTACACACACACACACACACACACACACACACACACGTACGTGCATATATATAACCCTATATATATTGGAATATAACATATATTCATAAATATGTAAGTGCAACCTGTTAAGTCCCTATAATGTTCCTTGTACATATAAGTTTTCAGAGTTGACCACTGGATACTGAATAACTAACTGGGCTGCTTGTCCTTGGGCCTCAGGGATCTTGATTGCTGAAGAGAGGGCAGAAAGATTGTAAGAGCCAGAGACACAGGAAGGTTACTGTGCAGTTGTGTCTCCTAGAAAGGTCAGGGAGTTACAGCCATGAAGTCTCATCAGAATTGCTGCCTAAACAAGACCTGACCTAGAGCGACACCAATAAACTTGCTAACAAGGAAAGCGGAGGGCTCAGGAGGCCTCAGCCCTGGACAAAGAACTATAGTCAACTAAGGAATGCTGGGAACTGGAGAAATAACCTGCTGTGCTTTTAATAATGCCTCCTCCAGTCTATCTGTGCAAGCTGGGGCATATTATTTAACCCCTCTAAGCCTCATAATGCAATCTGTATTATATAATTTTTATAAGGATTAAATCAGATAAAGTGCTTAACTGAATATCTGGGATATAGTATATACCCAATCAAGGTTAATGCTATTACATTACTTATCTGGACTCAGGAACAAATTAGGGGACTCTGTGAGGCTCCTAAAATGCTGCAGAGCTGTATGTGTATGCAATTACACTTTAACATATGCCATAGTCAGAGACTGAGAGTCAAATTTACATTACTCTAAATGCTTCATGAACCCCTAAAATAGGAAAAACCATAACCCTAAATAATTACCTTCACAAGACAATGATATAACTCCCCACCTCTTCCCATTTTGAGGTACTCAAGAATAACTGTGTTATATAATGCTCAAAACCACAGAGTCCTGGGGAAACTTAATTGAAAGGAAATAGAGAAAGAATGAGATTCATTATTTAATCTTTGCATTATGTCAGCTACTTGTAGTCTCCGGATGGCTGTCTTGCAGACTTGCTCCCCTCTTTTGGGGACTTCTCATTTCCGGTTCCCTCTGTTCTGAAAGCTTCCTTTGGCAATAATAGCTGCAGGTCTCACAGAGGTCCAGAGTGGTTTCAGAATTCCTGCTTGTGAAGTTTTATGCAATCTCAGATATTATATAATTCAGGGCTAAAATAGCTTTCATTCTGATTCCAAGAGAGTCCTAAAATCTGTTGAGTCTGAGTTTGAGGATTCTAACATTATGTTAGCCACTGGTGGAAAAACACAAATTAAAAACTGATGACTTGTATTGCTTCTTGTCTGTGGGTTGGATGCTTTCCTCCTGTCCTGCTGTTGAACTGGTCTTGATTTTTACAAGTATGTACTTAAAAAAACAAATTTAGAGAAATTTCATGTATTGAAGTCAGCTAGAAGTATTTAGACACACACACACACACACACACACACACACAGAGAGGAAGTTTCCTGCTTTACTTTTCTTAGACTAAAGACTAAGTGGCATAGCACTTATTAGAAACGTCTTCATTTCGCCTGCCACTACTAAGCCACATTCAGGCCAATGCAGCTCCATCCACCTCCACAATCCCCCTCTGAGTTGCTCCAGTATTCTCCACGTTCTTTCTTCCTGCTGGACTCTCTGCTTTGTGGCTTTGGGTTTCTCTATCATAGAGAGGTGACCCCGCCCGGCCCCGCTTGTTCACAGGTCTCTGCTCAGATGTCACTTCTTTGGAGAAGTTTTCAAACTATCAAGTTTGTTTCTTCTTGTCACTAGACTATAAACACTGACAGTGAAGGTGAGGTCTGCGTCACTGCCACGGTTGGGCCTCAAACTAGGAGGCTTTAATTTGCCCTCCCCTGATGGCTGAGGAATATTGACGGTTCTTTAAGTATTTCTCAGCCATTTAAGACTCCTTTCTTGAGAATTCTATATTTAAATCTATATCCCGTCTTTAACTAGAGGTTATTTGGTTTTTATGATATCTGGTTTTTTGAGTTCTTTATGTATTTTAGGTATTAGTCCTTGTCTGATTGATGATGTCCTTTGCCTTACACAAGCTTTTCAGTTTCATGAGGACCTATTCATTAAATGTTTTCGTTGTTTTTTGTTTTGTTTTGTTCTGTAATTTTTTAAGATTGATTTATTTATTATGTATACAGTGTTCTGCCTGAATGTGTGCCTACATGCCAGAAGAGGGCACTAGAGCTCATTATGGATGGTTGTGAGTCACCATCTGAATGCTGGGAACTGAACTCAGGACCCCTGGAAGAACAACCAGTGCTCTTAACCTCAGAGCCATCTCTCCAGCTCCCCCCGCCCCCGGCACTCCATTTATTTACTGTTGATGTTAGTGCCTGCACTACTGGTATTCTGTTTAGGAAGTTGTCTCCTGTGCCAACATGTTCAAGCCTATTCTCTACTTTCTCTTCTATCAGGTTCAGCGTGTCCATGTTTATGCTAAGGCTATTGATGCATTTGAGTTGAGTTTTGTTCAAAGTGATAAATATGGATCTATTTGGATTCTTCTACATGCTGAAATCATGGTTTAGCAGCACCATTTGGTGAATATGCTATCTTTTTGCCAGTGTATATTTCTCACCTCTTTATCAGAAATCAGATGTCCATAGGTATGTGCACTTATATCTGAAACTTCAATTGTATTCCATTGATAAATGTGTTCATTTTAGAACTGATACCATGAAGTTTTTGCAACAGGTCTTTCTTTGGACCACTAGTCCAAAGAAATAATAATGAATAATGAATAATGGCACATGGATTTCTTATTAAGAATGAAAACTTGGAGCTAGGTGGTGGAAGAGCACACCTTTAATCTCAGAATTCAAGAGGCAGAGGCAAGTGGATCTCTGTGATTTCGAGGCCAGCCTGGTTTACAGAAAGAGTTCCAGGACAAGACAGGCCTCAAAGCTATCCAGAGAAACCCTGTCTTGAAAACAAACAACAAACAAAAAACCAACAGAAATGAATGAATGGCCTTAGCTTAGGCTTGTTCCCACCTAGCTTTAAAACTTAAATTAGCCCATTTATATTAATTTACATTCTACCATATGGTTCATTACCTCTTCTCAGTACTGTAAGCCTGAATTCCTCTGGGCCTGACTGGCCAATCTCTTGCACCTCTGACTCTTTCCCAGAGTTCTAACCCTGCCTAGAAGTCCCGCCTATCCTCTCCTGCCTAGCTCATTGGCTGTTCAGCTCTTTACTAGGCAAGTGAGGAAGGACAGAGACACAGTGTACAAAAAGATTATTCCAACAGGTTTTTATTGATATAGCTTTGTACTACAACTTGAAATTAGGGGTGATGATGCCTCTAACAGTTCTTTTCAGGATTATTTTAGCTATGCTGAGTTTTCTGTGTTTCCATATGAAGATGAGAATTTTCCTTTCAAGATCTGTGAAACTGAGTAGGAATTTTGATGGAGATTGCATTGAATCTGTAGATTGCTTTTGGTAAAATGGCCATTTTTACTATGTTAATCCTACTGATCCATGAGCATGGGAGATCTTTCCACTTTCTGGTATCTTCAGTTTCTTTCTTCTATGTCTTAAACTTTTTATCATACAAAGTCTTTCACTTGCTTTGTTAGAGTTACCCCAGGATATTTTATATTATTTGTGATTATTATAAAGGGTGTCATTTCCCTGATTTCTTTCTCAGTCCATTTGTCCTTTGTATATAGGAAGGACACTGTTTTTTTTTTTGTTTTTGTTTTTGTTTTTAGTTAATTTTGTATAGCTACTTTGCTGAAAGTTTGTTTATCAGTTGTAGGATTTTCCCAGTGGAATTTTCAGGGTCACTTATGTAATATTATCCTATCATCTACAAGTAAAGATACTTTGACTTCTGCCCCCCCAATTTGTATCCCCTTGATCTTCCTCAATTGTCATATTGCCCTAGTACTATATTGAATAGATATGAAAAGAATGGACAGCTTTGACTTTCTTTCTGATTTTAGTGGAATTGCTTTGAGTTACTCTCCAATTAAGTTGATGTGGCTACAGGCTTGCTATAAACTGCCTTTGTTACGTTGAGGTATGTCCTTTGTACCCCTGATCTCTCCAGGACTTTTATCATGAAGGGATTTGAGATTTTGTCAAAGGATTTTTTTCTGCACATAATCAAATAATCATGTGATTTTGTCATTCAGTTTTGTATGGTGAATTTCATTTACTGATTTTTGTAGATGGAGCCATTCCTGTGTCTCTAGGATTAAGGCTTCTTAACTATGGTAGGTGATCTTTTCGCTGAGTTGTTGGATTAATTTTCAAGTATTTTATTGAGAATTTGTGCATCTAGGTCCATTGTTGTAAATGGCAGGAGCAGTGGGCTGTATCCCGCCCGGCCCCTGGCCACATGGCCGCAGGTCCACATGGCTGTCCCCGGAATACACAAATCACACACAAACTGGATTGATTCAAATACTGCCTGGCCCATCATCACCAGTCTCCTCCTGGCTAGCCCTCACATCATAAACTAACCCATTATAAAAGTCTGTATGTCACCACGAGGTGGTGATCTTACCGGAAAAGTCTAACCTGCATCCATCTGCGGCGGGAGCCTCATGGCGACTGACCCACTTCCTTTCTTCTCAGAACTTCCATTCTGTCTACTCCGCCCACCTAAGGGCTGACCTATCTTACAAGCCAGGCAGCTTCTTTATTCAACCAATGAGAGTATACAAAATACAGGAGAACACTCCCACATCAGTCCATAAAGAAAATTGGTCTGTAATTCTTTTTCTTTGCTTGGTCCTTATATGGTTTGGGTATTAGGGCAACGGTGATTCCCTAAAAAGAATTTGGCAATGCTCCTTTGGTTTCTATTTTGTGAAATAATTTGAAGAGTATTGATATTAATTCTTCTTTGAAAGTTTAGTAGTATCTGCACTGAGACCACCTGACTCTGGACTTTTTTTTCTTTGCGGGGTATATTATTCTACTTTTAATGACTGTTTCTAGTTGACTAGGGGTTAGAGGTTTGTTTTAATTGCTTACCTGAGCTTGATATAACTTTGGCAAGTGGTATGTGTCAAGAAAATTATTATTATCTTTAGATTTTCCAATTTGGTAAAGTATATTTTAAATATGGCCTGATGATTATCTATATTTCCTCAGTATCTGTTGTTATATCCTTTTCATTTCTGATTTTGTTGATTTGCATAATTTCTCTCTGTCTTTTAGTTAGTTGTGCTAAGGATTTGTCTATATTGTTGATTTTTTTCAATAAACCAACTCTTTCACTGGTTCTTTTTATTGTTTTCCATTTGTTTCTAGTTCATTGGCTTCAGCCCAGAGTTTGATAATTTCTTGCTGTCTACTCCTTTTGAACATCATTTCTTCTTTTTGTTCTCCAGGTTTCTGGTATGATATTAAGTTACTAGTATGAACCTTTCCATTTTTTTTTTAAATGTAGGCACTTAGTGCTATGAACTTGACACTTAGAACCATTGTGTCCATAAGTTTTGGTTTGCTGTATTTTTATTTTCATTTAATTCCAGAAAGTTTTTAATTTCTTCTTTATATCTTGACTCATCTTACATTCTATAGTGAGTTGTTCAGTTTCCATGAGTTTGTAAACTTTCTGTTGTTTGTGTTGTTGCTGATATCCAGTTTTAATCCATGGTGGTCTGACAGGATGCAGGGTGTTATTTTCTTGTATCTGTTTAGACTTGGTTTATGTCTGAGTATGTATTCAATTTTGGAGAAAGTTCCATGAAGTCCCAAGAAGAAAGTATATTCTTTTGTGTTTGCGTGAAATGTTCTGTAACTATCTGTTAGATCTATTTGGTTTATAAAGTCAGTTAGCTCTAGCATTCCTCTCTTTAGGTTTTGTCTGGATGACCTGTCTATTCGTCAGAGTTGGGTTGAAATCTCCCATTATCCATGTGTGAGAGGCAATATGTGATTTAAAGAGTAGCAGTGTTTCTTAATGAATGTGAGTGCCATTGTGCATAATTGTTAAGAATTGCAATGTCCTCTTGGTGGATTTTTCCTTTGGTAAGTATGTATGCCCTTCCTTCTCTCTTCTGAATAGTTTTGGTATGAAGTCTCTTTTCTCAGGTGTTAAAATGATTCCACTGGCTTGCCTCTTATGTATATTTACTTGGTCTTTTTCCATCTTTTTACTTGAGGTGATATCTATCTTTGATAGTTAGGTGTGTTTCTTGGGTGCAACATAAGCATGGATCCTGTTTTTCGCATCCAGTCTGTTAGTCTGAGTTTTTTATTGGAGAATTGAAGTCATCACTGTTGAGAGCGAGGAGCAGTGTTTTGATTCTTGTTATTTTGTTGTGCCATGGTATTTTGTTTATTTTGCTTTGTTTTCTCTTCTTTTGATTTGCTGGTCTAGGATTCTTTATTCTTCATGTTTTCTTGGCTGTGGTAACCTCTTCAGATTGAAGTTTTCCTTCTAGCACCTTCTCTAAGACTGGATTTATAGATATTGCTTAAATTTGATTTTATCATGAAACTTCTTTCTTTTTCCACCTATTGTGATTGAAGATTTTGCTAAGTATAGCATTGTGGGTGGGTGTCTGTGGTCTCTTAGAGACTGTAGAACTCTGTACAGACCCTTCTATCTTTTAAAGTTTCCATCAAGAAGTCAGGTCTCATTCTAATGGGTCTGTCTTTATATGTTGCATGGTCTTTTCACCCTTGAAGCTTTTAATATTCTTTCATTTCTGTACATTTACTGTTTTGATTATTATGTGCCAAGGGAACTTTCATTTCTGATACATTATAGTTGTCATTCTGTATGTTTCTTATGGGCATCTCCTTCTTTAGGTTAGTGACATTTTTTTCTATGGTTTCGTTGAAAATATTTTCTGTGCATTTGAGCTGAGTTTCTTCTGTTCATATTATTCTTAGATTTGTTTTCAGTGTCCCAGATTTCCTGATTGTTTCATGCCTGCAGTTTTTTAGATTTAACATTTTCTTTGACCAAAATATCCATTTCTTCTATCATCTTCTGTCATTTAATGCCTGATATTGTCTCTTCCATCTCTTGTATTTTGATGGTGAGACTTGTCTCTGAGTTTCCTGTTTGAGTTCCTAAACTTTTCACTCCCAGATTTCCCTCAGTTTGTATTTTCTTCATTGATTCTTTCAACTTTCACATCTTAAACCATTTTATTAATATTTTTCCACTGTCTGAGCTTTTATTGATTGCTTTAAGGGATTTATCCATTTCCTCCTTAGAGACCTCTATCATATCCATAAAGGGTATATTATGGGCCTTGTCCTGTTTTTCGACTATGTTACATTTTTCAGGGTTTACCATGGGCTCTAACGAACACATAGTGTCCTGTATGTTATTGATTGTGTTTTTATGGTGGCATCTAAATGTCTGGGTACGGGATGACTGTAATTCTAGGTGCTGACATTTGGCCTTATCTTTGTTGTGTGGGTGTTTTGTTCCTTGGTTTCCGTTGCCCTCTCTAGTACTTAGAAGATTGTGGTGTCTGTGTATTGCTTCTTCTGGGTTCCACTAGCTAGGTGTGGCTACTGGGGGTTCCAGAGATGAGGTTTTTCTAGGTATTGGGAGCTGACATTTAGAAAAAGGGATGGACTAGATGTGGGAGTCTACACGTCTGCAAGAGGGAGGAAAGTGGAGTGTTCCACCAGGATCTGCTTAGTTCCTTTAAATAAGGGTAGAGAGTAAGGAGAGGCCACAGTAGGTAGTCTGCTAAAGCCCTGGGGATGAGACTGGGGAATTTGGAGGTGAGGAGGAAGAATGAAGACCTGAAGCTTGCCTACTTCGCTAGCAGAAGGGGTTGGTGGGCTCCTGAGGAATGCCTGCTGGGTTTGAGACCTAAGGGACAAAGGGATGAGTGGAAATGAAGGTTGGAGGAGGGAAGAGAGGAAGGAGAGGCTGCAGCAGAGGGTCTGCTAAAGAGCGGGGGATGTGATTGGGGTCAGCTTGGAGGAAAGAGAGGTGAAGCTCTGCAGTTAGCCTTCCTGCTTCCCTGGGTAATGTGGACCGGGGGATCCCAGGATCCCAGGAATGCCTGCTGGAGTTGGGAACTGGGGAAATGGAATGAAGAAGAGGAAGATCGGAGCAGATGATCTGTATGACCCTCTGAGATGGGCCATAGAGGAAGGGGCCACTCATCCACAGCAGGTGATCTGCTCCGACAGAGCTGGTGGTAGGACTCTGTAATCTGTTCCTTACCTCTTTGCTTCCCTTCACTGCCAATAGTTTTCAGTCCCCTCATCTATTTCTTTCCTTGTTCCTGTCCTATGGCTGTTGTCAGACATCTGGACTTAGCACCTTGATCTCTAAATGATGTCTTTATTATCATCATCCAGGCTCAGTTTGGGCCTTATAACTCTCATTTCCAGGTTACATTTTTATTAGTCACACCATTAAGGTTAAGTTCTTGCCCTAAAGCCTACCTCGTACAAATGAGACCACTGTGTCAGTTCTTTTTCTCATTCCTGCAAGAAAATACTTGACAACAGCAACTCCGGGAAGAGAGGGTTTGTTTTGGATGACCGTCCAGGGTAGAACCTGTCCTGGTGATGGATGACAGTCCAGGGTAGAGCCTATCCTGGTGATGACATCATTGTGGCAGCAGCCTGAAGCAGCCGGACGTCCTGCATCCACAATCGGGAAGCAGGGAGAAATGAATTCACATGCTCAGCTCTCTTCCCCCTTTTTATGGAATTTGGAATGTTGGCCCATGGAATGGGGCCGCCTACATTTTGAGTAACTTTTCCTACTTTGTTTAACCTGGCCTAGAAAATCCCCACAGATTTCCCCAGAAGTCTATTTTCAGGGTTACTCCAAATCCCATCAAGCTGATAAGTAAGATTAACCATCACTGACAACAATTCATGACCAATTTGTTTCTAATATTTTCACATGATAGTGTTTGAGGCCAAATTTCCAATAGAAAAGATATATGTTTTTCAGAAGTCAGTGGTATTATACCATAAAGAAGTGACAAACAGGTCACATTGTGCTGACTCAGCAAGGTGTATTTTTGTATTTAGCAATATATGTGCTTATGTGTGTCTATGCATATCCACATATAAATATATATAATGAAAATATTTTTTAAAAGAGATCACTAATTTAAAAAAAACAAGAAGAGGGAAAGCAAGGTACATAAGAAGCTTTGAGGAGAGGAAAGGAAAGGGGGAAATTATATAATTACAATATAATCCTAAAAAATGAGAAAAATATTTTAAAGGCAACGAAAGAGTGGAGCAGAACATTAACATTCTGAGTGTTTCTACTTTGTGTCAATGGGTGCAAATCCACTGCTGGGAAATTAATGGTTTCAAGAAGAGAGAAAATGCATCTCAGAGCAGGATGAAGAAATGATTCCAAGTCCCTTTGCTTCAGAGCAGCGCCTCAGCTTATAGAAATGTGAGTGACATGGTCCTATTTTTCCCTGGTCCCACTGAGAGTATTCAGATAACTATGCATTATTGGCAATGGTCAGAAATGTAGCACTTTCGCCCCATCTGTGACTTGTTTTCCTGCTATGGAAATGTATAAACCGAGTGTTGGTAAGCCCAAATATTTGTGCTCTGACACCCAACTCATATTAGCTACAGAAAGAGTATAAACTGAAGGTCTGTTTGTTCTGCTGATGCTTACTCTAGACATAATCCTAACAGGTTTGGCTACCTGAATTGTCTGCTCACAACACTTAGAAATCAAAAATAAGAAATATAAAAAGTGGAGGAAATAAACATGGTGAAATACAAAATTAGACAACTAAGGCAGCCTGCCTTAGGGGAAGGGAGGCGTCAAGACAGAAGTTTAGAAGGTGGGGTATGGTGCTATACACCTTTAATGCCAGCACTCGATCTCTGAGTTCAAGGCCACCTTTGTCTACCCCAGGACAGCCAGAGCTACACAGAGAAACCCTGTCTCAAAACACATAACAAACAAACCAACAACAAAATAACAAAGAGAAGTTTAGTGTCCCTTTATGTCAGGACTAATACTTCCCTCAAATAACGATGAGGGCATGAAGGCATCCTAAGGCAACCCAATAACAGATCTTATTAAGGCTATGCTCTCTTAGAGGAGACAGGTGAGTTTGAAATATGTTGGAGACTATTTCCAGTCTCTCTTCTACCAATGACCTCCTCTTTCTGTAACCAGTGGTTTCCTTCTAAAACACAAATATCATCTTTCTGTTCCCCTGTTAAGACCTTCAATGGCTTCTTCCTCTTTGCCTGCCGTACAAAGCTACTCACAGACTGTAATTCATGTTTCTTCATTAGACCCCCATCTCTTCTGCTCCTGGCTTATCCCACTGTGTTCCAGATTTAAGATCTAGAGAAGGCTCCTTAAATAACAACTATCATATTTCCATCCACTGAGCACTTGCTATGTTTCAATGATGACATGAAGAACTGTTGTGCATTATGTTATTTATATATTAATTGACTCTTAGTGAAAACACGGTTGAATGGCTAGCGAGTTATTTTGCAGCTAGTCAACAGCTGTGGCTGTCAACAGCTAGTCAACAGCTGTGGCCAATGTTAAAACCAGGAGGTCTGATTCCTAGTAGGCAGAAGCCTTCCCTGAGAAACCTATATGGTCAACCCCTCATACTCTCCTGCTCATTCTGACCTACAGAGATGTTTATCAATATGATGGAATAAGCGGAATGCTTAACTTTAAGGAAACTTGCAAATGTCTGGATTGCCCATTAATTTCAAATGCAACAGAACATCCTCGTAAGACGATGGCCTTCATTCTTGTTGTTTGTGTTTGTCAGGATAAATGGAGAGATGGATACATAGATAGATGGATGGATGGATGGGTAAATGGATGGATAGATTTTTTTTAATATTTCATTATTGTCAGTACGTATGTGTACACACACCAGTGTACATGTGCCTATGTATATGTCTGTGTGTGTGCACATATACTGATATGTGCTATGGAACTTGTATGGGAGAGCAGAACAACTTTCTGGTATCAATTCTCATTTTTCACCATATGGGTGCTGGGGACTGAACTCTGCTCGTCAGGCTTGGTGACAAACTTCTTTACTAACTGAACCATCTCACAGGCCCCAGAATATTTTTATAGGCCAGATTAAGGGAATTTCCCACCCACCTGCCTGGTGAAAATTTTAAATTCAAAGGGCATCAGGCAAATGTGTATCGATGTGATGAGGTAAGAAAAAAATATAGGCCCTGATGCACTTTGGGTGACTAAAAACTCCATGGCACATCTGAAAAAAAAAAGGCAAGAATGCCAGTGCCCTGGAGTAAGTGTAACCAGCACAATTATACCTTCTGCTTTCTTCCTAAATTCTGTTCAGTTCAGCAGAAAAATAACATCTTCATTTTCTTAAAAGATGTTTCTACTGTGGCTCGATATGACATATGTATGCCTCGTTAGGAAAGCTCTTCCTACATTCACTGAGAGTCTGCACAAAGGGGTCCAGAATAAAAGACTACTTTACATATCTTCCCACACTGTGCTAGATAAATACTGTAATAATAACCAATCCTAATCAATCCACACATCTTCGAACACCTAATATTTGATAAAGAAGCAAAATATATCAAATGGAAAAAAGAAAGCATATTTAACAAGTGGTGCTGGCATAACTGGATATCAACATGTAGAAAAATGAAAAATAGACCCATATCTATCACCATGCACAAAAATCAAATCCAAATGGATCAAAGACCTCAACATAAAGCCAGCCACACTGAATCTTATAGAAGAGAAAGTGGGAAGTACACTCAAATGCATTGGCACAGGGAACCACTTCCTAAA
>JAQHUG010000036.1:9604826-9628672 GCA_028555095.1 Dicrostonyx torquatus
ACAGCTTGAATTTTGCAGGAAAATGGATGGAACTAAAAAACATTATTTTGAGTGAGGTAACCCAGTCACAGAAAGACAATTGTCACATGTGGTTTTTAAACATAAAACAAAGGAAGCCAGCCTACAAACCATAATCACATAGAACTTAGACAACAATGAGAACACTAAGAGAGACTTACATAGACCTACTATACATGGGAAAGTATAAAAAGACAAGATCTCCTGAGTAGAATGGGAGCATAGGGACACTGGGAGAGGGTTGAAGGAGGAGGGGAGAGGCAGGGAGGGAAGCAGAAAAAAATGTAGAGTTCAATAAATATCAATAAAGAAAAAAAATTTAAAAAAAAAGAATAACCAATACTAGAAATCAGATACACGTATATGTAAATACATATTTTTAAATACAGGTAAACAGACAGAGCAGATCAATTGATTTCCATTAAAATATGCTAAAATCAAAATATTAAAGAATAATAAACATGAAAGTTTCTGAGGGCATTTTGATTGCATTCTGACAATAAAGTTTTCTTTGTGTCAGAGGGTGGAGCTAGCCACTAGCTGACCAAAATTAACCATAGGAGTTTTGGAGGACTGAGGACAGATAGGAGACAGGAAGTCATAAGGCAGAGCTGAGAGAAGATCTCATCTTTTTTGGATGGAGGAACAGAAGAGATAGAAGTCACTGATGGCTTTTCCACTGCTTCTCTGATCATCTAGGTTCTTACCCTAATATCATTCTCAGATTTCTATTGATAAAGAAGAATCAGATAAATGTATCATTTGAGAAGTGAATCAAGGCTTCATTTGAATAGGTCACTTCTTTAGAAATGTCATTCTGACTTTTAGGGATGTTTGACAACATAATGAAATAATAAAAGAAGTACCTTAAATTTTACTGATCAAATAAAGGGTAAGGGAACTTTAAGACGTCATGGAGATTTTCACTCACTCCATTCTGACCTAAGTTACACATTGGTTTCTAGTTCAACTGAACTTTGTCCCAAATAATTATATGAGAAGGGTTGTGACAAACAGTAATGAAAATCAATATCTCTTAATTAAAACTGATAACACATATTTACCATTCTGTAAACATGAAGCAGAAATCTTAATTTCCGAGTATTCATGGAGTAGAAGAAGAAAGATCATTTTAACCATGTCCTTTATTTGAAATGGACCACATATCAAGTTTATACCACTTATACATTTTATTATTTAGCACTTATTGACTAGAGTCTTCAGCACCATTTGAATGTTGCATTTACTACTTCTAGGAAAAGGCAGGTTTCTCTGGACTCATAAAGGGGGAAGCCAGAGGAGAAATCTCACTCATTTTACAGCTGAAGAAGAAATTCAAACACTACTTTTTCTCTAAAACTCTTTTAATTTTTTTTAAGATAGGGTCTCATATAGTCCAGGCTAGTCATTATGATTGGTTGATGTCATGTTGGGTGGGTGGTCAAGCCCAGGGCTTCTTTATACTAAATAAATGCTCTACCAACTGATTCATATCCCTGTCCCCAAACATTAGCTTTTGATGTTGGGGACACATGGTTAAGATAGTTATGGGTATTTGCTATTAAAAAGTAAGTATTTTAATATTATAAAATCCTATCACATTAAAGGTCAAGAAATCTCTAATTGTTGATGGTTTTTGTTGTTGCTATTTTCGTTTGGTTTGCATTTGTTATTACCAGTTGTTATTTTGCTGTTTCGTTTGTGTTTTGAGATGGTATTTCACGGTGTAGCTCAAGTTGGCCTTGAGTTCACAATTGTCTGGTCCTCGGTGTTAGGATATCAGGTCGAGCTTTTCTTTTTACCGAAAGTTTTAAAATATTCTAATCCACATATAATGTTTTGCCCCTCAACTAAAGTAAGGTGAAGTTTCTATAATATAGCCTTAGTGTCTATAAATGGAATAAATATGTATAGCAAGAACTAAATTTCTAGTCTAGTAAACAATATGTCTTTGCTTATATAGTAAAGCAACAAAAAGACTTCAGCAATTCTATTGTAGAATACATACTGCGTATTTAATTTGTTCAGCACACACACACACACACACTCAAACACACTACTCTCTTTTTTCAAAGAAGTAAAAACAGTATTATGTAATATCATTTTTATAAAACAATTCAGAACACTCAGCCCTGGGACTGGAGAGATGGCTAAGGGATCAAGAGTGTGCCCTGCTCTTGTCGAGGGTCCTAGCTCAGTTCCCACCACCGAAGTTGGGCATCTCACAACTGCCTGTAACAGCTCTAGGGCTATTTGTTGCCCTTGACATCCTCATGAATCTGCACTCATGTACATGACAGTGACATATATGCATAATTAAAAATAATTATTAAGTTAGTCATTTTTCTGGTTTCAACTCTTTTACAGTTTGTGATGGTGAATTACTGCATACAGATAAATTGGATAGTGAAAATACAGTGTGAGGAACCATAGCTGCAGAATGGCTGCTCCAGCACTATAGAAAGAAGTTCACTGAAATGGATGAATTGGGTCTGGGTAGTTTTGTTGTGTGACTTTTTTTCACTCCTAACTTCTTTATATTAAAGTTTTATTTTAAAATATATGACAGAGATGATATAATATAAAATAAAACGAGTATTTTCCTATCCATATAAATAATTAACAACAAAACAGAAAAAAATATGTCCCTTAGGATTTCATCATTTTATTTAATTTCCCACAGTACCTAATTAGCTTCAGTGTACCTTGCTAACTGTTTTTTTTTAAGGTAAATGACAATTCTGTAAAATGGAGGGTGCTATTCATAAAACTATTTTAAGCTGAATTACAGAAGCCAGTGATGGTTTTACCTCAGTCAATAACAGTATCATCATCATCATTATTGTTTGTCAATACAACAAGAAAAAATTCTTCATCTTCCCAAACTTGCCATTGTAATCGCTTTTTAGTTGATACTTTCCAGTAGAAAGATACTGGTTTATTAACTCTACACTTTGCCAAACAAGGTCTTTTTCTTGAATATGATGGACAGCTGCAAAAATCTTTTATAGCATCAGGGTGGTAGAATACAAACACCAAAACTTTGATAAAGAGCTCGCTGTTGGGGCTAGAGAGACGGCTCAGTGGTTAAGAACATTGCCTACTCTTCCAAAGGTCCTGAGTTCAATTCCTGGCAACCACATGGTGGCTCACAACCATCTGTAATGAGGTCTGGTGCCCTCTTCTGACCTGCAGACATACACACAGACAGAATATTGTATACACAATAAATAAATGAATATTTTAAAAAAAAGAACTCGCTGTCCACTTTTTCATCTCACTTAACCTTCTGTGTGGTACTTATGTCTTGAACCAATTAGAAAAATCCTGATAAGCACTAAATCACATCCAGGGCCAAATCTAGGAGGTCTGGCTTACAGCTGAGATGTGTGGTTCACATTTCTTTAGGCATTTGCTATGATGTCCTATCCATTCACATTAATTCACCAGATTACACATTCCCAAAGCAAAGGCATCTGTCCCCACTGTAATGCTAACCACACAGACAATTACTTATGGGGTGGGCCTTTCTCTTCAGATTATAAACCATGGAATGGGGACTTGTGCTCACAAGAATCGATCTCCCTAAGCCCTACCAGAGTACCTGGTATAATAATATTTGTATATATATTAATATATATATATTAATGTGTGTGAAGGACTGTGACTGTAGTGCAGTGATAAAATGTCTGTTTGGTGTTCATGAGGTCCTGGGTTCAATCCTCAGCACTGTATGAGAAGAGAGAGAGAGATTGAGATTGTGCTGTTAGGACCCCTGATCGCAGACACTGCTTACTTTCCCCAGTTAATCTCACTGCTTCCATTTCTGCTTTGCTCATCCAGAGCAGGTCTATACAGCGAGAGAACTGCAGGTGTAGCAGGAAGGAGCACAGGGCAGTATCAATATTTTCCCATTTTACCACCCTCTCCCCTAAGAAATGAAGATATATGTGTTAGTTACAACTGTATCTGGAAAATGTGGTGTGGTCTGGGAAGATGTTATGTAAAGTTATAATATAAAAAGATGCTATTTGAAGATACAATTGGTGACTCAATAGTCTTGCTTAATTTGGCCACGATGAATTATTTATTTAAAAGTTTTTATCTTCCTCCTATAAATGAAATTCACTCTCAGAAGAGATGGAATCTCTGATAAAATGGGCAACTGTTCCAGTTTACTTGGACGTGGATGTTCCCTGGCATAGAACCTCCGGAGTTAACCCTGAGTAAAACGGATGTGCTCAAGGAGAAAGTAGAATGTTCAGTCATTTGCAGTCAAGGAGGTTAGTCACAGAACATACTACACAGGATACAGACAAAGCTTAAGAGAGCCTCAAGGGGGGCTGGAGAGATGTCTCAGAGGTTAAGAGCATTGCCTGCTCTTCCAAAGGTTCTGAGTTCAATTTTTAGCAACCACATGGTGGCTCACAACCATCTGTAATGAGGTCTGGTGCCCTTGTATACATATAAATAATATTTTAAAAATAAAAAATAAATCATTTCTTAAAAAAAGAGAGAGAGCACCTCAAGGAAGTCACCTTTAGTGAGTATTCTGGCTCAATTCTGTGTCACCATGTGACAACTCCATACCTCTGCCCACTCACAGCTTTCTCCAGTTAATCTTTCTCCCCACAGCTTCAGTTACTACTAAAATGTAGGCAACATAATTATAACCTGTCTTTAGAGTCAGAAGATAAATTTTAATTTCAGGAGAGCTATGAATCAGCCACAGCCAAATGTATCACAAAAGTGACCTAACACTGAGATTCTGTAGAGAATTCTGTGAGTTTTGACTTACCCGTAAATGAGACTATGCCCAGCCTTCTGATGCGAATCTGGTTCATTATCTCCCCCACCAACCTCTCAGTTACTCTTTCAGCTGTGGAGTTCAAGCTTCACTCTCAGAGGCAAGTTCACGAACAAGTGTGAAATGCAAGCATAGGGCTTCTCACTCTGTAGCCAAATGCCCGACTGGTCTTTTCACAGCATCGCACATTCCTCCAACAGACTAGGATGGAGCATCGACAGCCTTCATTAGGTCTCCAGCCATCTGTTTGCCAACTTCATCATCTGCTCTTTGAGGAGTCCAAACTGCCCTTTAGACAGGAAATACTGCAGTCTGTCTGGAGTTTTCCCAACTCATTCACAAGACTTGCGGCTCTTTCACCAACAGACTGATATGTATATCTCAATGTTCTGATTTTATCAACTGCAAGAACTTTGTTTCCAAATACTTCATGAAAAATGCAACATTGCTTTCAACATTTAAGCTTAAAACCTCACATTCCTCAAATTATCTATGCAAAATGCCTGACTCATAGCATAAATATTTTAGGGTAAGTGGTTTTTAAGAATCTGCAACTAAACGTTGCGATTGATCAGCCACTTCGATATCTGAACAACACAATAAACTCAGACCATTGTTTCTTTTCTTAAGTAGTTTCATCTCTTAGTCAGGCGGTGGTGGCACATGTCTCTAGTCCCAGCACTCAAGACGCAGATGGATGTCTGAGTCCGAGGCCATCCTGCTCTACAGAGAGAGTTCCAGGACAGCCAGGGATGATACACAGAAAAACCATGTTTCAAAAAATCAAACAACAACAAAAGAATTCTCTCTTTTGCTTTCAGGGAGCAATGTTAACTCTCATCTATTTTAGCCTTTATCTCAGGGTTTTAAATTTTTATTATTATTTTGACTAATCTATAGAATCAGATTTTAATTATTATTAAGCAGAGTCTTGGGCATCTCAGTGTTATGAACTTGTTATACGGCTGTGGATGGCTATGAAATTCTGACCTTTCTTTCTTCATCCTTGGAGGGCCTAGGTTACAGTCATGTACCACAATGACTAATAAAGGCAGGTCTGTTGTGGGAGGCCAGGAAATACTATTTTAGAAAAGATTTATTTTCATTATATAGAGTATTATCATGAGAAAAGCATGTTCCATATTTATAATTAAAATTTTATGTTTTCTGAGTATAAAGACCATGATACTTATGTTCTTTTGGATCAGTTTTCTATTTCCATCCTAACAATGAAATACACTTCTGCAGGCTACTCTGAGTCCTGGAATAGTTGGTGTAAATAACACCTTACTGCATTTCTACTACTTCTAAAATAGTCACTGTGACCTTGATAAAACTTATGACTTACGTTCTGGCATGCTGTTAGAATTTATTGAGCAAAACGAGCTGAGATGACTCAATGATTCACAGAAAATGCCCTCTGAAATATTTTTTGTTGTCAGCTTGACACACTCAACCTTCAGATGTGCTTGGTTTCAGCCAGTCATTGAAGGTTGCCAGTCATTTACTGGCAGAATATAATACTCATCTGCAAGCTTCTGATAGACTTTGTAGACTCAAATTCACAATCCACGGCTTTGGAAAAGGTTTTCTAAGCTCGAAATGAGATTCTCCTGCCAATATTAATTTGCCACATGTCCATCTTATTCAGTTGCAGTTTGATTTAGCCATAGAGTTAATATGTATACATTTCTCATACTTTTGTGATTTTTTTTAACCTTCCCAGATTTCCCTAGTGTGATCTTTCTTTACTCTCAATGAATTTCCCTCCTAAGGATTAAAATTCTCTACAATCTCCTCCTCCACAATGCACAAATAATTTGTT
The DNA here is from genome assembly GCA_028555095.1 of Dicrostonyx torquatus. Taxonomy (NCBI): domain Eukaryota; kingdom Metazoa; phylum Chordata; class Mammalia; order Rodentia; family Cricetidae; genus Dicrostonyx; species Dicrostonyx torquatus. The sequence goes on from JAQHUG010000036.1 coordinate 9,611,477, forward strand.
CCATATTGATCCCTTCAAAACTTTGATTTTATTATGCTATAATAACTCTGCTACCAACAGCCTCTAATTTTATGACAAAAATAATTTAAAAATAATCTGTAAATAGCTCAGTTAAAAACAATAAAAATAAAATAAAATTAACAAAAAATCATAATAATAGCGGAATTATGAAGCCAACCTGGCCCATAAGGAATCTTAGAGATATTTAGAAATCTAATTGTTCTAAAGCGCTCACTGCATGTGAGTTATTCAGCACACAAATTTTGCACACCCATTGTGCTTTAGGTGTGGGGTAGACCTTAAAGACAATGCCGATACACAAAACAAAACATAGTTGTTGTAGTCATATTTACTTTTCAGGTCATAGGGGGATAATTGAATAAACGAAGAGGGTAAATAAGAAAGCAGTAAGACGTATATGAAGAAAACACAATGTGCTGGTGCCCTCTTAACAGCTTTAAAGAAGGTGGTCAAGAAAATATGGTAGTTTCCTAGGACCAGCAAAGGAAATTATCATCTGCCTGGGAGCTTAAAACAGAACAAACTTATTAACTCGTAGCTCTGGAGGCCAGGGCCCAAAGTCAAGTTACGAGTGAGGTTCTGCTCCTGACAGCCTGGCCTTCTCTTCATGAGTTTCCTGTATGCCCTTCGTCTGTGGATTGAAGGGACATTTTGGTGATTTACAGTTGTCCCAACAATCCTAATTGCTTCCTCAAGTACTTCTTCTAAAAAAGGTTACAGTTACAATTTCCAAGAGTTAGGAAATGGACTTCCTTTCTGTAGACCATCAGTACACACTATACAACAGGACCCTCTAAAAAGGTGGAAGTGAGATGGGAAACAAGACTCAACAGTTGGTGGCCCTTCCTTACAAGTCTGACAACCTGAGTTTTATTCCCCAGAAGTTATGTAAAGTGAAAGGGTCTGCAAAGTTGTCCTATGGCCTTCATACACAAATTGTGCCCTCCCCCACAACACACACTCCAGGCATACATACATAACAATAATTTTTAATTAATAGATAACAATAAAATAATAGCTCCAGAAATGCATTTCAGAAAGAAGCCAGAATTGTGAAGAACAGCAAAAAAGAGCACAAGAAGAAGGCTCCAAAACAGTCCAAGGCTTGACTTGTTTCCAGAACCAAGCAAAAGTCTGCATGGTAGAAAGAGTCCTGTGAATTGAGCCAAAAATGCTAGGCTGGTCTAACTGTTCAGGCAGGTATTTAAACTTGTGCCAATATGGAGTGTACACATTGTACATTTCAGTGAGAAAGGAGTCACTTTATAGTTATAAGCAGGATGATATGAAATGAATTTTCATTCAGGCTTCTGGGTAGGGCACAAATTCCAAGGATCCAGAAAGAAGAGAAAAGAAACAAGTTAAGATGTTGCTTAAATAAATAGACTAAACAAGAGACAAGTGTGAATGGCAGCATATTTAGTAGAAAAATATATGCATACATATGAACATATATGTGTATATATATACATATATACACATATATACATATGTGTGTGTGTGTGTATACCAAATGTATGCTGCAGATAAGGTTTGTAGGATTTGATTGTTGACTGCACATAAGAAGATAAAGGTAACCGGGTGGTGGTGGCGCACGCCTTTAATCCCAGCACTCGGGAGACAGAGGCAGGTGGATCTCTGTGAGTTCGAGGCCAGCCTGGTCTACAAGAGCTAGTTCCAGGACAGGCTCCAAAAGCCACAGAGAAACCCTGTCTTGAAAAACCAAAAAAAAAAAAAAAAAAAAAAAGATAAAGGTATTTGGGATGTTGATGTCTGGGATTTTAGTAGAATCTGTTGCTGTTTCCTGGGCTGAAGTGAAAGACAGAGAGAGGAGCTTTTTTGAGACAAAATATCAAGGGTTTTATTTTGGCCATCATTCACATTGAAATGTCCAATAGTGGGATATAAAATATAGCATTAGAGCCAAATGTTGAAAATGTGGACATAGCTCAGATAGTTACGATGCCTGTGCTTAGACAATATTGCTGATCATATAACTTTCAGGAAGTTGGTTATTGGAACCAGTCTTTGCTCTGATCATTCATTGCCTTAATACCTGCTTGAATCCTATGTTATAATGTCATCATCAATAAGAACAACAAAAGAATATTAAATTCATGTGTAGAATTTATTCACTTCCTTAAGCCTAGTGTTGGCATACAAAAGAGTTTGACAGCAGCCTTGAATGGAGAATAACAAAGATTTATTTATCTGGGAATAAACTCACAGAAAGAGTAGGAATTTGCAGTCCTCTATGTGCTCTGGATTTTTTGGTTTTTCGAGACAGGGTTTCTCTGTGGCTTTGGAGCCTGCACTGGAACTAGCTCTTGTAGACCAGGCTGGTCTCGAACTCACAGAGATCCACCTGCCTCTGCCTCCNTCCAGCCCCATTAATTAATTAACAGCTAATTAGGGGGCGGAATAATTAGCTAATGGTGGGGCGTGGCTATAAGCCGAAATGGCCAAGACCACTCCCCTTCAATTGTATGTGCTTAAATTTTATTATGCAGGAGTTTCAAATGCACCACATATGTGGTGGAGCCTGTCCTGAGTCAGCTTAGTCATAGGCGAAAGGCCAGATGATGCATCAAGTGATCTAATGATCACCGAGGAAGAAGGATGAGGCAGATGGTGCCCACAGATAGATTGTTAAATATTACCAACAAATTCAGAGTGCTGAATGGTGAATCAGCTGGATTGCTTACAGCCAATACTTTCCATGCTCTTAATGAAAATATTAAAATTAACATTTCATTCATTGTCCTAGGAGCTAACACACTGATAAAATTATCTATGGTGTATCAGCCTGATTAAACCATCACTTGAGTTATACTTTTGGCATCAGGGACTACAATCTTCCTATTCCCAAGGTCATATTGTATAAAATGATTTTGTCAAACCTAGTGTAAACCTTTAATCTTTTCTTAGAATAGAGAACTTAACCTTTTTTTTCTTGCCTGAATCCCTGTCTTCTTAGGTACAACACAGCACATAGAGCCGGCATCTGTCTTTTTCTGGGAAGTATTCTACATCTTGATTCATAGGCCCAGCTACAGTCTCCCAAGTCTTACAGTCCAAAGTAACTTAAGTGCAGTTGTTCCTGTCATATTGTTGACTGCCACTGAACTTTGTTTCTGGGAATAGAACGTGGGTGGCTCTAAGGCTCTCTCTAGCCCAACTGGATTCCAACTTCTATTCATTATTTGAATTTTTTTAACAGTGAATATATAGTCCTGAAACTCTCTGTGTAGAACAGACTGGCCTCAAACCCATATTGGTCTCCCTGCTGTGATCTCAACTGCTGTGATCAAAGGTATGTGTCCCCTTTATTTTGAGTTAAATCTTTTCCCTTTTGAGGATTAAATGACCATTTTGAGATGGGTGTATCTCCCTATCCTGAAAGTATTAGTGATTCTTCTTTGGGTGACAAAAACGTTACTATCCATGGAGCAGTGAGAAAGAAAACCAATAATATCTTTGAGTGTAATTCATGAATTAATGTTTTGACATGCTGGGCTTGAATGTAAGCGAGTGTGACAGCCAGGTAAATGTATTCGTGTCTTCACAAATATCTGAAACTTAACTGAGAATCTGAGGCTGGATCCTGGACATGACATGGACATAACAAGCTCGAGCTTTTATAACACTTTTTGCAGAGTGTTTTATAATTTGTGATGATTGCCTGCTTTCTCTAGACTAACATCACATTAATGCATGAAATGCAAAGATATTCACGTACACTGCCTCCATTCTCCATGGGTGATGATGGCATGGCCTCTGCAATGCTGGAGATCACAGTACAAAGCAAATATTACTCAAATGGGTGTGTGCAAACAAACTGAAGTAGAAACATCCCTGGGAGTTCAAGACAATAACCTGGGGCAGAGGTTGTCACTTCCCTTTGGAATAATGACACAGTTTCATACTTAACTTCATCAAATAAGAATCTTCCATGTTTGATATAAGTAACTCGTCTTTTGATGTGGGATGTCCTTCTGTGTATGTGATGCTTTCATTGGTTAATGAATTAGAGCTGTTTTGACCAATGGCTTAGCAGAGTAAAGCCAGGCAGGAAATCAGAACAGAGATAAAGAGAGAGAGAGAGAGAGTAGGTAGAGTCAGAAAAATGCCATGTAGCTGCCAAAGGAGACAGACCCGAGATCCTTACCAGTAAACAACAGCCTCGTACCGAGACACAGATTAATAGAAATGGGTTAATTCAAGATATAAGAGCTAGCTAGAAAGAGGCCTGAGTCATTGGCTGAACAGTGTTGTGATTAATATAGTTTCTTTGATTATTCGGGTCTGAGCAATCAGGAAACAAAGGAGCAGTCTATGTTTCTATGTTACAATCTCTCACTGCCTTTCCAGGTGTAAAGCATTCCTAGGGTTGCATCTAAACCTCCTGCTTGGCGATGGGCTTCTTCCTTGCTATTCAGTGAGAAAGAAAAGAGAGAAATCCATTTAATAATAGACTTTCATATATGTTCCCATAATCTGAAGTCTTTTTTTCATAAGCAAAATTTTACAAACCATAGCTTTTTAAGATCTATTAGTAATGTAACATTTTAAAAATGTTTCAGTAGAAGCATTTCTTTTTTATCTGAATTTTCAATCAAATTCTAAGAAGTTCTCTATGGATACTTACAGGGCCAATGTCCTAGAAACAGAGGGTGGTTACCAAGAGTAGAGTGGTAGAGACAATGGCAAAAAAAAAGTACTGAACTTAGTTATTCAATAAAATATTCTTGAGAGAATGGGCAGCATAGTGATGGCAGTCAGGAAAAATGTATTATGTCTAGGCATGGTGGCAGGCACCTATCATCCCAACCATGGGAAGTACAAACAGAAGGATTGCTGGTGTTCAAGGCCATCTTGGACTTTCTCTCTCTCTCTCTCTCTCTCTCTCTCTCTCTCTCTCNGCTTTGGAGCCTGCACTGGAACTAGCTCTTGTAGACCAGGCTGGTCTCGAACTCACAGAGATCCACCTGCCTCTGCCTCCCGAGTGCTGGGATTAAAGGCGTGCGCCACCACCGCCCGGCTTCTATGTGCTCTGGAAACTGGAACCTAATTCTGCAGCCAAGAGACCCACACACACTTTTTGTCTGTATTTATAGTATATGAGACCATGACCAAAGTGGGCTGGTATCTTAAAGGCTATTGGCTGAAGAAGTTCCCACAGCACCTCTCCCTTTTGTCTAAATAAGAGAGTTTTAAGCCTAATACAAAATTATATACAATAAGAACAAATATCAGGTATTGTCCAGGAAAAAGAAGAGGCAAAAACATATATAAAAAATAGAACTACAACCCGCATGAACAACATTAAGTGAAAAACATATCCTAAATGTTTCAATAATAGTTCTATCCTGGGAGTCTAAGATTTATATTAAAAATGGGTTGGCAAAGTCATGAGAGGAAATTAACTATGGCTATCTAGTCTTCAACCCCATCAAAGACCTGAGAAAAGAAATAATACTAGTATTGATACTAATATAATAAACAGGAAGTGCAGTCAAGCAATTTCCAAAAGATGCAAGAAATAACAGAGACAACCAGCTACCTGGGCAATCACCCAAAATCTCATTTGCGATGCTGGTGCAGCCAACTTTGGCTAAGACCTAGAGAAAATGACAGACCATTTTCAGAGGCAGGAAAATTTGAAAAACCATTTTACCCTGTCTTTGCAAGCCTTGGCAATCTTTTCGCCTGCATCCTGTTGGTCCAGTCTGGACACCATGCATTTTTGTCAGTGGTCAAGGCAGGAGCAGTTCTTTGCCCAAAGGCCAGTTTTGCAAAGAAAAACACAAGCTCCACGTAGAGCTTCTTTGGTGCCCAACCTTCTCTCTGGAATAGATTGGTGCTGCCAGGGCATCTCATGTCAACAGAACACTAAGTTGTTTAAATGCCATATTCTACAGTACTTTGAAGTGTTTGAAGATTACCTATATAATCTCAACTATATCTCTGTAATCTAAAAAACCTAACTAACAAGACTACAATATTTAATTATTACTGATGCCTATCAATCTGTATTTCTTAACTATACATCACATTTTTAAATGAGCTGCATAAATACAATACCTTAAACAAGAGCAGAAAAACATATACATAGTATAGCAAAGCAGTCTTAAATTTTATCAATAGACCAAAGTCCATACCAATGTAAAGTATTCATCTCTATATATCATATCCCCTTATTTATTTATTATTTAAGAAATTGATTGTGACTATTAATCACTTATAACTACTCTTTTAAAATGAAAACAAATATTTATAAACATCATTTGGGGGTGAAAGACCCCAGAGACCTGGGTGCCTTCAACACACCGTTAAGACGCAAAGCATCAGGCCAGCCAGCTGCATGCAATTGCAAGAGGGTTTAATGTCTCAGAACTGAGGATGCCCTGAACTGAGCATACCTTTACAGACTAGAGTTCATATTTATATTTTACATGAACAGATGATTATACAGTTTCTATTAGCTACTTTGAGGTGAGGAAAAGTTCAGTCATGTCAGCTTGACCTTGTCTAGGTACATCTGGTGTTCTCTATTCATCCTTTATCTCTTTGTTAGCTAGGCCCGACCTTCAGACTATAGGCTTACTGTTGCCGTGGGTCTGAGTGGCCTTGCTTTAAAGATAGCAAGCCACCTGGCATTATCCTGCTTAGACTAGCAGGAAATCTTGGCCAACGTCCCTATTTTGGGCTTGGAGAAGGGGGGGGGTCATGGCGTTACCACTGCTGTTAACCCATTCCATTTCAGGGGAATTTCGGCATAGTTTTCTCCAAACTGCTTCCTGCTTTTTGTTGGATGAAGTATTTTTAGGGGTTCACAGAGACCTTTTGGGATGTCTTGTTCCATCAAAGCACATTAACCTTGAAGGAATCCACAGGTTCTCACCTTTTGTGGAAACAAAAGCAAGACCTCTTTTCCAAAGTAACATATCCTTATACTCAAATTTTAAAGTCAAGATACCTTTATATCGTAGTGGTTTCTTCTCCTAGTCGAATCTTTATCAATTTTGATGGAATCCATAATTTTTCTGCTCCTGCGGAAACTAAAGAAAAAACCCCTTCCCCAACGCAGCACCTCTCCTGGCTTCCATTGTGAGGTCAGCACATCCTTGAAATAAATTGGTTGATTCAGTTCAACGGATTTCTCCATTATCCAATGTCTTTCTGCTGCTGTCGTTCCTTTGTCATTAGCATTAAGAAAATTCAATGTTAATAAAGCATTATGCAANCACACACACACACACACACACACACACACACACAAACACAAACACACACACACACAAACACCTGTACTTGAAATGCCCTAGGAGAATACATTTTAAATATTCACCATTTAAGCAACAACAAAAGCAGTAACTATATAAAGTATTTGTACAAGTCTGTTCATGATACACACACATATATCACAACAGGCTGTTTTACACCTTAATTTTTAAATTTTTATTTGTCAGCTATATCTCGGTAAAGCTGGGTGCAAAGCAAGTTCTATGTTTTTAAAAACAGACATCACATATTATAGGAAAAAAGAAGAAATAAAAACATACTCTTGTCTAAATAACAACTACCTTTAACTATGTAAAACAACATGCTAGGGGAGATTCATGAGTTAGTATTTTTATGTGCAGTTCCATGTGTATTTCAGTACTGCCTTTTAGTTAAATATTAAATGTCTACATTTTTCCTTTCTTAACATATTCTTTACCCATTTTAAGAAATATCATCTGACCTTGTTTTGAAGTCTTGTTCTCTGTAGCTTTCAAATACTGATGCCCATAGCGTGCACAACAATCTCACGAAGGTTATCTTCATCAGTTAAAATCATATTATGTTAAGATCTAGTGTGGAGTTTTTATGTACAGGTTATGAAAACAGTAATAATCTTTTCTGAGAAGAATTATTTTCTTTTCATTCATGAATGGCAGAAATTTTATTCAGATCAATTCAGTAGCTGTGGAAATGTATTGGTTGATGTGCGTGTGAAAGAGACGAGAAAGAGTGTAGCTTTGTGTGTGAATTGTGTCAGTGTGTGTGTATGTGTGAGCGAGTGTGTGTGTGTATACTTTTGTGTATGAAGCTGGATGTGTTTAAGAGAGAAACAGTGTGTGCGCGTGTGTGTGTTTCATCACTCATTTGACATCGTACGCATCTATATTTACTCTTTTAAAATACTGACCCTGGATTTCTTTTTAAACTGACCTGCATTACGCACATGCATTAATTTGTTGACCTGGTATAGACTTTCAAATACATTCTTTATAGTAGCACAAATCAGTAAAGAAATGCCACTTAGCAAAAGCTATCCTGTGGCCCAATTATCTCAGGGACAATACAAGATATGGTGAGCTTCCGGCTTTTGCTTATGTGGACTTTTGGGAGCCCACCAGTTTGCCCTCAGGCAAATGAATCTCAAGCCAAAGAGGGATGCACCCTTCATATTCTGTTAATTGATTGAAAGGGCAAATGATCTATAGGAAAAGTTGCATCATTAACTTAATTGAGGGCAAAGCCTAATTAGAGGGGAAATGGAGTAGACAGAGCCAGAGACACAGCAGGCCTTCATCTGGGACGTCAACAAACAGACCTTGTAACCAGAACCAGACAGAGACTGCAGGCCTTCATTACAGCTTCAGTTTCAATGTGAAAACATTCACTGTGTGTGTGTGTGTGTGTGCGCGTGCGTGCGTGCGCGCACGTGCATATGTGTGTGTGGGGGTGGGGGGCAGGGGAAAAGTAAAAGTTTACATACTTAGATCGAAATCAGTTTGTCCCAGGTGGAGCTGCCCAGTGGGAATCAACATATATATTTTAAACAAGTTAACCAGATTGTATATACTCGAAGGCATAATCTGAAACACATTTAAGCTGTAAATCTGGTGGGCATCTAGGCTGATAGTGTTCTCAGGCACAGCCTAGATTTGGAAGTAAAGCAAGCAAATAAAGCAGATTTTACCCCAAAGGAACCTGATCACAGTGGGACTTTCTTTGGACTTCAGTTGAATCATTAGGGACAAAAGTGAAGCATCTGAGCGCACTCGGATGACCCCTCTATTTTATTTCACATTTTATTATGAAATAGCCATTCTGAATTAGGTATAAAATCACGCACGACAGAAGACCCCAGTTGTACTCCAGTGGGAAGAATGAGGTTGACCAGGCCTCTGTAAGTGAACCGCTCTCTAGCAACTCCTGGCTTCCTGGATGTCTTCTCAGAGTCAGAAGCTACTCTGCCATAAGCAGCAATGTAAATTGTGAGCATTTCTTTAAGTGCCTTACACTTCAGATTCAGTTCTGAGGGGAGACTGGGGTATTGGTTAGAATGTGTTATTATTCAGAAAAACTGTCCATGACCAACTCACCGTTGAGGGCCTTTCTCTCTGACTATAGCAATACAAACAAACCCTTTCACAAGAAATGCCGCTGAGGAGAAATAAAGAATACCAGCAGACGTGTTTTGGCTACAGCACTGGTTGTTAAAACACCGGCTAGTCTTTTCGTCGTTCACCGTAGTCACTGACTTCTTCTAAAAACTCGACTTCATTTCTTAAGTCTTAAGCTTACCCAGACTTCTAAATTCAAATAAGAAAACCATAACAATGTCAACAAATGGAACAGCTGGCTAATAAAAGATTTCACTAGGAAAGACAAAAGTCACCTGTCAATTAAAATTGTATTCAGCGTGGCGACAAGGTGTGATATTTGGACATGTGGGCCATTCTGAAGACATTTGCATAGGAAAGAAGTAACAGGGTTTGGTCAGCATTTGCAGTTGTACTAAGTCTGTCTCATTAGAAACTTGGCTTTTCCGGTTGAGTTAGGAAACCCTGTGTTTGTTCTACCGTGTATTTCTCAGAATATTTATATTCCTACTGTTTTAGTTTGATTTATGTGCGAGCTGCTAAGCATTTTCCATGTTAGTGTTTTTGTCTGTGTGTTAGTGGCTTGCTTGCACGCATGTCTGCTCAAGACAGCCAAGCAGTGCCAGAAGAAACTAGAAAAGGGACATTAGTTATGCATATAAATGCTAGCAAGCCAATTCTGGACCTCTGGAACGGCAGACAGTCAGTACTCCTAACTGCTGAGCCATCTCTCTAGGCTCCGAGAACTGTTTTCCAACTGCCCAATCATACTGTCAAAATGCTGATCGGAGAAAGAACAAATCCCAGGATTTCTGTCTTCTAGTCATATAATAATCCTGAAGAAGAAATATAGTTGGAGCCGTCAGCCTTCTGAAGAAAAAGGAGAGCTCTGTCTTTCAGAGAAACTTGCTTCACAAATGATACAATTAGAAACTTCCCCAGAGAAACAAACAAACAAACAACAAACCTAGTCTGGCAATCAATAGTGTCGGGTTTGTTATTTTCTCTCAGCCAGCAGACTGAAGGGCATCTGGACTCTGAACAACTGACCAGCGAATATTTGGATAAATACATCATCTCAACGTTTTCTGAAAGGGGAGATCAGGAGCCAGCACAGCAGGGAACCTTTGATAGGTAATAACACAGTCATTCATTTTTCTCCTGGTGGATGCAGTAATATTTCCCCTGCAAACCAGAGAAATCCTGAGTGACTTTAACAGCTTGTCTCTCTGTGTTCTATAAAAAAGAAAACGTGGCAGGTGAATCTCTGTAGGTTCCAGGCCAGTCTGGTTTACATATTCCAGGACAGCCAGGACTACATAGACAGACAATGAAAAATTTTACAACGGGGGAGGGGGTGGGAGAAGAGAAAAAAGAAGAGGAAGGAGAGAGAGAATCTTAGGTAACTTCTAGCTTTAGCTCATGCAGTACTTTTGTTATAACTAACGTTGATCGTACACTTACTTCTTTCACAAGAGCTGGGCTGAGGGCTTTCACCCACAAAGGACCCTGGAGATGAATGAAAAGTCCTGCTCTTTTTATGATCTATATATTGCCGGCAGAAGGGGCCGTGGGGACACACAACACGTTTGTTCACAGCTTAGGACCTAAAAGTCTCCCAACCAAGGACTTCATTACAAAATCCAAATATTACCAACAGCATTTCAGAACAAGCAAAGCTTTCTTTAATGAAAAGGCCTTATTTAATAAAACCTTTATTTATTTCAAAACGTTAGAGAGTAATCCTGGGAATTTGTCTACATAGTATGAAGAGCCATGTGATTGACAGTTCATTTCCTCCTAAGTATTTATGCTCATCCTCACGGTTAGTCTCCAGCCTTCAGTCTCAGGGTGTAGAGTTTTGTTCTCCTTTTTCTTTTCATGTGTGAACCTGGAGTAATAGCAATGCCTACGTCACTGGATAATTGTTAGTGACCGTTCACGCAAAGTCAGGGACACAGAAGGAGGAGAATTGGGAGGTGGGGGTGAGGCCGCTAACGATTTCTTTTAACCTCAAATATGTCTCTCCTGAGTCACAACCCTGCCCCCAGAGCACACTGGAAGAGCTGAAAGGAAGTAAGGAGGGGCCAAGCTGATAACAATGAAAGGGAGGTGGACCGGGGTGTAGACCACAGCCCGATAAGAGAGCCCTGCACATTCCTGCTAAGAGCATCTGAGAATGCCGGCCCAGGAGACGAGGGGAGGCGCCCACATTCCATAGATGCCCACTTGGGCCAGTCTCCTGACGCGGTCGGGACTGACACCGGGAGGGGAGAAGGAAAAGGAGCTGACGTGGGGAGATAAAAAACAACTTCAGTCTACAGCTTTCTCCACTTCACAGGCTCCACTCCCCGTCCATCCAGCAGGCAGAAAAACTGGAATTGCAAGGCAGCGTTTACCTCCAGGCTAACCACTGTAGGGCTTTATCTTTAAAAAGTGAGCAAGCTTCCTGTTTGAAGCCAGCGCTTCCAGTCCGGAAAGGGAGAATAAACTTCTCACCTTGGCATCTGAGCGCCCAGCTGACCTCTGGCTTTCTGCCTGCGGGGAGTTGTAAAGTCAGCCAGGTGAGCTGGTCTAACTCACTCATCTGGGTTCTGAGCGGCCCTCCTATCTGCAGGAAAAGTCGCTGTGAGAACGGCCTTGCTTTCACTCCCTGTGTTCCCACTTAGCACCTGGAATTAAGGAGGCTTCCTTCCTCCTCGAGCAAGAACATGCAACCACATGAAAAACAGCAGTCATGCGCAGCAGATACCGCTCGGTGTCTTTACGATTGATTCATCTTGTGGGATTTAAATCTCCCTTTAGGAGGTACTATTGTACTCTCTGTTTTACAGCGCAGGAAACTCCGGGGCATGGAAAGTTAACTACTTGTTCAAAGCCATCTAGTTAATAAGTGCTAGAGCTGAGATTGAGAGCCAAAAATCTGGCCCCTAGAATCTACATTCCTAAAAGCTATGCAATACTACTTAACTTTGTTATCGGCTTTAAAAAAAAAGAAAAGAAAAGAAATGAAAGGAAAGGAAAGATAGACAAATCTTTTATAGATAGAAAGGATCATTGAACTTTTAATTATTATCTCAGAGCTTATCTCATGAAACTGTGAAAATAGGAGCATCCCAAGAAAAAGGAGGATGAGCTCTTACAGTCTGTAAGTGGGACCCATCGGCTAGGGCTGGTGACTCACGGCTGTAAGACAATGCAGGTGGCAGAGGGAGGACCAGAAGGTCAAAGTCGTCGTCTGGACCACAGGAGACCATGTCTCAAAAATAAAATAAAATAAAATGATAATGAGTAGTTTAAAAGGAAGGCAAGGCAGCAGGAATCTGTTAAAATGTAGCACAGTAGGTAGTTTTACTGAAAGATAACACAGAGAATCATTCAAAAAAAAAAACCTCAAAATTCAGCAGTTTGTTGCTTACTTTTCTGTGCTGTAATCAAATCCAGGTCTTCATGCATGCTAGGCCAAGAGTCAATGCCACAGAGTCAATGCCTATCCTAGACGGCTCAGAGCTCAGTAACAGCCGTCACAAGAAGATAGAAACAGGAGCTGGAGAGGTGACTCAGAGGTTAATAACATTTATTGCTTGTAGAGAAAACCCAGGTTTGGGTCCCAGCAGCCACAATCGGGCTGTTCACAGCCTGTAACTGCAGTTCTAAGGAATGTGACGCTCCCTTCCTTCCTTCCCAAATAACTGCACACCTGTGGTACACACAGAGAGGCGGGCACACACACATACTCATAATAAAGTAAAAAATTAAGAAATAGTCAGAAAGAGTCAATATATGTGTTAAAATTCCCCAGTACTAAATATACAACACCAAGTTGAAAGAGTTCATCGTGAATTCAAAGAGATGGCAGAACAAAGACCCCGAATCAAAAAATGTATCCTTGTGAAATTTTCAACTCATCACAGCTGAAGACAAACGCTAAGGATTCCTAGGAAAATGGAGAACGCATTTGCCTATTAGGGCTAGAAGATCACAGGACAGACTGATAAGAGGACTTTCATCAGTGATAACCAGCTCCAGCATCTAGCACTTCCGGTGAGGAGGAGAAAGGGTCCTGAGGCTGGCGTGGGCTAGAGTTAGACTACAGCCGAACCTGAGGGTAAAAGAGAGGCACTTCTATGTGGAAATTAAGTGCCATCTAGCATTATAAACGTGTTTATGGCCGGGCGGTGGTGGCGCACGCCTTTAATCCCAGCACTCGGGAGGCAGAGGCAGGCCGATCTTTGTGAGTTCGAGACCAGCCTGGTCTACAAGAGCTAGTTCCAGTGCAGGCTCCAAAGCCACAGACAAACCCTGTCTCGAAAAACCAAAAAAAAAAAGTGTTTATATTTATGAACGTGTCTATAAGCAAAACAGAATGAGTAGTTGAAAGTGTTTAATTCGGAGAGTGAGCATTATGCTCATTAAGCATGAGTCAGAAGATTTTACAGCATCCCATTTTGAACCCTGTGTTAGTTGGTTTTGTAGCACTATGGCAAAGCGGTTGAGAGGAACAAGGGAAGGAAGTACACATCCACGGTGCTTCTGCCCCTACTGTAGCAGATTTAGAATCTACTGGGGCCAGAGAAGGTAACGGTGCTTGCTGAGCAAGCCTGGTGCCCAAAGTTCAATCCTGGGAACCTACATAAAAGTGAAAGGAGAGAAGTGTGCACAGAGTTGTCCTGTCATCTCCACACGTGGTCTGTGGCATGTGTGTCACACGTAAACATCGCGTACGCAGGCAATGGTGTGGAAGCATTTTTAGTTAAAAATAAAAGTCCTGGGACGAGGATATGGGTATTTTCGTGAAAACATTCTGTCTGCCACACTGAACTATGAAATTTAAGTCACTAATATAATAATCCAGGCACAGATAATATCCTTGAAAGAAACCAATGCTTTTAGGCTAAATGAATCAGACAATGGCTCACAATGGAGCTGGCTTTTGCTATGACTAACACTAAGATGAGAAACACAACTTGACACACAGCTGTTCCGTTTGGTTGGCATAGTGACTCAGGAGTTCATGGTTTGAACAGCACTTCTACCCTCATGGGTGCAATGCATTAATGAATATGTGGGAAGTGGGAGGAGGAGGAGGAAGTTGGGAAAAAAAGAGAATAAAACACGACTCATTTATCATTTTGTGTCAAAATGACTCATGAGGGTCATGAAAGAGAAGCTTCGCTATCCATTGAATTTGATGTACACAAAACAAGGCAAAGGTCAAAAAAGCATCTTTTTTCCCAAAAGATTCTTATTTTATATTTGAGAAAGCAGTTCTTTGATTTTTTTGAGACAGAGTCTCTCTGCATAGCTCTGGTAGTCCTAAAACTCACTCTGTAGGCCAGGCTGACCTCCACCTCACAGAGTTCTACCTGCTTCGCCTCCGAAGTGCCGGAGCTAAACCTGTGTGCACCATACCAGCTGGAGAAAGCAGAATTTTAACAGCATATAGTAGAAAGAAGGGCTTGGGTTCAAACTGCACCTCAAATCGCATGTCCTTAAGCAATTGCCTGAATCTTTAAAAAGCATTATCTAGTCCTACAAAGTGGAGTAGTAATATCTTCCTAACAGGCTGCAAGAGTTTGATAGACTCCTGTCAATAACATAGTAGAAACGTTACACATAGTCACCTCGGTCTCGGTAAACACACTGATCTTCAGTGTATTAGAGGGCCAGGTTTAGAGTCGTGGATCACATTTTCACCTGAGTTATCAGACTCCTTCAGCGCAGGAGGCACTGGGAAGCCCTGGTGGTGTTTATGTAGTTCCACTGACTCTCTGCAGACATTTCTGAAGTCAAGGCTGATTATTCTCCCAAGATGAATAGAGCAACATGGAGTGTTATTCATGGGAATGGGACTTTTTTATGTTTCTGTCTGCCCCGATTGCATCCAGATTGAGGGATAAGTAATTTGAAATAGCTGTCACCTTCAGGTCTCCCTGTAATCCTTAATTCATTCCCACACTTATGCCAACAAGATAACGAAGAAAGTATACGTCGAGCATAATCTGATGTGTACATTCTCTGCTGAGGATTAGTTTATCCTTCTTAATTGTGCAAATAAATATTTCTCCTCTACATTCCCCGATTAAGTATTGCTTGGTCTATATCGCTGTTCTGAACTCTACAATCTCAGTCAGGTGGTCAAAAGAGATAGATTTGCATGACGATAGAATTGGCATTAGACATACCCATTTGCAGTCACTTAGTCTATCTACTCAGCAGCATTCAGATTCTCTATGTGCTGGGGATACTGTCTTAAGTTGTGTTTCTATTGCAGTGAGGAGACACCATGACCACGGCAACTCTAACAAAGGAAAACATTTGTATGGGGATGGCTTACAGCTCAGAGGTTTGGACCATTATCGTCATGGCAAGAGGCATGGCAGCATGCAGTCAGGCAAGGTGGTGGTGAGGTAGCTCAGAGTCCTACATCTTGATCCTCAGGCAGCAGGAAGTGAACTGTGTACTGGGCATAGCTTGAGCATAGATGAGACCTCAAAGCCCACTCCTATGGTGACACACTTCCTCCAATAAGGGCACACATCCTAATAATACCACTTCCTATGGGCCAAGCATTCAAACACGTGAGTGTATGCGGGGTCCTACCTAGCCAAACTATCACAGTATAAATAGAGTACGCATTTCCCTAGAGGTTAAAGGATTTTTGCCATCAATCTTTAAATATACATATGTGTGTATATATGTATATTAATTTTCTTTTTATTTTGACCAGAAATAACACTTCATTTAGTCTAGTGACTCTTCTAACCTTCTGCTGAAAAAGTAATTACTGATGTTATTAAGTAGAATTTCTTTCAAAATTGGAAAATAATTAAGACAACGAACATGAAACTGACTTCAATTATTTTTCCCTGAGGGTGAGTTTAAATGTATTTAAGGAAAACGCCAATGGGAGAGTTTCTCCAGGAGTTTAAAATCACAGCAGTATTTTGGTGAATAACCCACAGAACACCACCATCAGAAGGCCAACGGGGTTTGCTGTGAAAGTAAACTGGGAGTATCCCTCTCTTCAATAGGGTTTCTCTTGCTGAGAAGAGACACCAGGAGCACTTACATTGAATGGAGAGGCTTACAGTTTTGAGTGTTTAGTCCATTATCATCATGGTGGGATATGGTGATGTATAGGCAGACATGGTCCTGGAGCTGAGTGTCCTACATCCTGATTGGCAATCCACAGGAAGTGAACTGAGGTACTGGACATGTCTAGCGCATATATGAAACCCCAAAACCTGCCTCTACAGTGACACACTTCCTCCAACAAGACCACACCTACTGTAACAAGGCCACAGCTCTTAGTAATGCTATACTCCTTATGAGTTTATGGGGACCAATAACATTCAAACTACCACAGCTACCAAATATATTAAACCAGAGTATGGGGAGCTGGGAGTAAAATAAAATGCTATTTTTTTTTTATAAATTTTTAGAGGCAGGACCTTGCTACATTGCCTACACTGACCTTGAACTCCTGAACTCAAGCATTCTTCTGCCAAAACTTTTGGAATACTGCAAACCACTTATTCACCCACAGACACATGTTGACTGCCCCTATGTGCTATCAAAGACTGAGTATTCCTATGTAAAACCCCAGTGACACAGACAATAAGAGCAACAATAAATAAATGGGACCTCCTGAAACTAAGAAGCTTCTGTAAAGCAAGGGACACAGTCATTAAGACAAAAAGGCATCCTACTGAATGGGAGAAGACCTTCACTAACCCCACATCAGACAAAGGCCTGATCTCCAGGATATACAAAGAACTCAAGAAACTGGACATAA
>JAQHUG010000036.1:9630367-9653744 GCA_028555095.1 Dicrostonyx torquatus
AAAAAAAAATCAAAATAATATTATATAATACATATAACTTATACAAAAAAAATCAAGGTGTAGGGGGTGTAGTGTCTACTACTGAAATTTTGTTAAGAAATAGCCAGACTCTTTGTCTGGGGCTGGGCAGAGTCTAACTATGGCTGTTAGCAATGAGCGGCTCAAATGAGAATAATGGAACTAGTACCCAAGTGTCAACCAGATCCGTGCACTGTGACATTACGCTTTTAGTTCAGCTAAATATTGTAGCAAAAGTCAGTATAAGGAAACAAAATAGGCTTTGAATGTCACACTTTAAGATACCATTGAATGTGGGTTATTTTCTTGTGAAAATAGAAGCAAAATATGTTCACTCTGTAAAGGTTTCTAGTATGCAAAACAAACACAGTCTAGTTACCTCAGCATCACCAGGTCTAGTACCTGTCACAGTGTCTTCGATGTGTAACAGAGACGTGACTGAACACGGAAAGTGCCAAAGCAAACAAACCGTTTGTTTGTTCCACAGGGTCACGTAGAAACCAGGCTATCCTCTCAGTCTTGCTGTGCAGCCAGGGCTTGTACTGAACCATTGCCTTTCCGCCTCCACTTCCCGACTTCTGGGATGACAGACTTGTACTACCACACCCGATTTATAAAACAAAATGTCTTATTATAGAAAAATGTTATTACAAAAATGATAAGATGAAACTAGAAACTAACAAATGAATAATTCCTGTGTTAGCCATGTCAGAGAACCTGCTTACCAACCGGGAGGTGATCAGATTGGCCCAATAGCCAAAGGAATGTGGCCACAGAAAATCATCTCATTAAAATCTATTGACCTCTTAGTGAAAATACTTGGTCGAAGAGTTCAAGCCATAAAAAACAACAATTGAAATTTGAGGTGTCCTTGTGAATTTTTATCATCAGCTTGACTCAGACAAGAGTCACGTGGGAAGAGGGACCCTCAGCTGAAGAACTAACTGTGTTGATGAGAATGCCCTGTGGTCATGCCTGTGAGAGACTGTCTTGAGTGATGATCACTATAGGAGGATCTAGTCTCCTGTGGGTGGTACCATCCCTAGGCAAGAGCATTGGAGCTATAGCAGGAAGCTGCAGTATATACTTTTACTTGCTGAGCCATCTTGGTAGCCTACACTTACTTTTACTGGCTACATTAAAACCAACCATCTTAAGGATTAATGGGATGGCGGTCAAGAGTATAATGGATTATAGGCTGCCTTTACTTAGCATTTGTGGCAAAAGTGAGCACGGTTCTTATGAGATCCATCCTATACTAGATAGTTTTCATTACTATGATAAGCCACCCTAACCAAGGCAATTTATTAAAGAAGGAATTTACTAGGCGTTTACCGCTTCAGAAGGTTATAGTTCATGATGGCAGAGTAGAGGTCGCAGGGGCAGGCAGGCATCTGGAGCAGCAGATGAGAGCCCACGTCTTGAACCACAAACAGGAAGCAAAAGCAAACTGGGATGGGCTCAAGTTTTTTGAAACCTCAAATCCAGTCCTCAGTGACACACCTTCTCCAACAAGGCCACACCTCCTAATCCTTCCAAAACAGTTCCACCAACTGGGGATGAAGTGTTCAAACACAGGAGTCTGTGGGTGCCATTCTCATTCAAGACCCTCTAAGATTACAAAGTCAAACAGAACATTATAATTTAATGAAGCCAGATTGACAGAAGCAAGCATAGTTTGACTCCAAATAAACTTAAACTGTTTTGTGCCTTCCCCTTTGTGTCAGAGGTTAAAACAAAAGGCAAGACTTCAATGACCCAAACAATTGTTGGCTTATAGCTGATAGTGACATTTCATAATCAGATCAAGCTGTTCAGTTATTTTAGGAAGTACATTTTATGGTTATAACAAAGTTGATGAAAGAGTGTTCCCCTTAAGTTTTCTTTAAAAAAAAAAAAATGAACTCATGAGAAACATCTTCAACCTGAAAAAGGGGGTGAGGAAGCCATGTTTTGGCAAACACAGAGGAAGATTTCAATCACCTGCTCCCACTATAACTAGGCCATCCTGGACAAGTGAGAACTCACTTACTTGGGAAAGGTTTTGGTCCTTAACAGCCTTAATTGCCTCATACAGACCCAACTTCCCAATGCCACAGCAAAGCAGCTGGGTTTCAGCCTAAGTTTTGGAAAGGATGAACCGCACTCAAACCACAGCATAATTACTCCCAGTGTCGAGAGATGCTGCTGTCATTGGATTTGAAGTGTCCCCCAAATGCTCATATGTTAAAGACTCAGTCTCTAATTTGAAAGTGTGATTTGGAAGAGGTAATGGGCCCAGTCTCTCTTCTTTGCCTCTTTCATTTCTTTTCTATGAGGGGGGCACTTTGCTTGGCCACATGTTTCCCTCATGGCAGGCTGTCTCTCCACAGGCCTAGAAGTAATAAAGCCCACAGATCCTAAACTGCAACCTGTAAAGCCATGAGCTACATCAACCTCTGTCTGCCTAAGTTGGTTATCTGAGGTGATTGTTATAGTAATGGAAAGTCAACTATCCACCCTCAGACATTCACACTGTCTGCTTCTTTTGCATACAGTCAGCAATTCCAGTATTTTTCTCATTTCCAAATTAAAAATTGGGAGTTGGACAAAATCTTACAGAGAATGAAGAAGATAACCTTAACAAATAAACTATATAGGTCTATCCAGCCCTCCTTCCTCACCCTCCCAACACAAATACGCATAATCCTTATTTAACTTGGCAAATGAGCAATGCTTTGTTAGGGTGAAAGAGCAATAGTAGCTAGATTTAAGACAAAGAATACCTAAGACTCCACGACCTTCTTTCCTATTTTGTCACCTATCACAGATCCAGGGATGACTCTTTGCCTGCTGGCACGGGACTCTCTAGAACTTCTGTGTAATCTACATGCAGAGGGATGTTTCTCTTTAGTGATTCTGTTTTGTACACGCTATTTGATACCTACCTTCCACATTCAACAAATCATCATCAATACCCAAGTCTGTACATCCTGATCTCTCCATGTTTCCTTTAAAACCTGACTATTCGGTTGTCTTAGCTGCTTTTCTATTGCTGTGGCAAAACACCAGGAACAAGGCAATTTACAAAAGAAAGTGTTTAATTGGGTTCATGGTTTTCAGAGGGTTAGAGTCCATTATAGCCGAACGAAGGTGTGGTGGCACGAACAGCTCATCTATGAGCCCACAACTTGTTCCATGAGCAGCAGAAAAAGAGGGCACATGGAAAATGGCACAGGTCTTTTGATACCTGTGTATCTGCCCTCAGTGACACACCTCCTCTAACAAAGCCATACCTCCCAAACGATTCCACCAATGGGGACCAACTGTTCAAGAATGTGAGCCTATGGGGAGCCGTTCTCATCAAACTACCTACCACATTCAACTCTATGCCCCACTAGGATCCTGGCCAACCATCAGAGTTCCCATAGTCTACCACAGTGTCAGCACTGTTTGAAAGACCAAAGTCTCAGACTCTAGGCAATTTCTTAATTATGACCCCCTATAAAGTCAAAAGGCAAAGCACATAACTTCCAACGTTCAGTGGCACAGATTATACTGTTCCAAACAGGAGGAATTAGGGCTTAATAAGGAAATACGGGAACAAAACACAACTGGACAAACTCCAAATCCTACAATTCTGTGTCTGATGTCAAAGGGCTTAGGTGGTTCTGCCCTTCTAGCTTAGCTGACCACAACACACTTCTCTCTCTTGTCCAGGACTGGTTTCGCTCCCTAGATGCAGCTCTACTTGGAAGATGTCTCGTGGTTCTGGAGTTTTCAAAGTCTTGGGGTCTCCAAGGACATCCATAGTTCATGCCCATGACTTCACCCACTGTCCTCTCTGGATCTATGTGCAGGGACTGCCTTGCCACACATCTGGCCTCAGTGGCTCTCCTTAGCCACAGAAGAAGATTCCATACCCCTTTCCCTTATTTTCCTGCATGACTCTAAAGCCAGTCTGTGTGGATGACACTGGCACATTTGACTATCAGGCTAGGGTAGACCTTGACCCCCACTAAGCCACAGCTTTGATTGTTTTTTTTTTTCTAGGAACAGAAAATTCCTTAGCCCTTCCTCTTTCACAATTTGGAAGCTTAAGTGAGTGGGGTCTTACCCCAAGGCTGCCTCTACCCTTACTTCAGTCCTCCCCTTAATATACTTCTACTTTCAGCACAAGCTTTGGCTCCATCATTAAGTTTCTTGCTGCTATTTTTTCTCTTCAAACTGTAGATTTTGCTCTTATTTTCTGCATTGGCTGTTTTTCATTGTGGACCTGCATAGGAGTGATTACCAATAACCACATGATGCCGTCAATATTCGGCTATCTTGAAATCTCCTTGACCAAAGAAATTAATCCATTAATTTTTTTTTAATTTAGCCTCATGCAAACTCTGAGCATGAAGACAAAAAACAGCCACATGTTTTGCCAAATATTATAAGAATGGCCTCTAACCCAGTCCCTCTAAAACATCACAAGCTGTGCCTTCACAGACCGAATGACCTGCCGCCCACAAACGCCTGTCTGCGTTCCACACGTTACCATACAGTTCCCGAGCTAGGAAAGTTCGGGCTAGGGGCTGAAGGTTGAAACATACAAAGACACACAGACAGGGAGACAACACAGACAGACAGCAAGCGACACGGACCTCTAGTCACTGGTAAGAAGCCCTTTATTCAGTAGCACCATGGAGGCTTATTTACCAAACAGTCAGGTGGGCCAACAGGTAAAAACCTTATCCTCTGATCCTCAAGGCAAGGCAACACCTGCTCGTGAAGCACAGCTTTCAGTAACTCAAATCAGAAGTAAAGATCTCTAGCAGGGAAGAGCAGCTGGAGGCCATGACTCCAAATGGTCCCAACAGCACCATCTTGACAGCTCCTACTAGGATGACCTACCCATTAAGCTCTGCTTATAGCATTTAACAGCTTTTCCAGTCCAAAGTCCCATGGTCTTCCCCATTCTTTCCAAAACAGCTTGGTAACACAAAACAGCCACACAGTAGCCTACTTCAGAGCAGCAACTTCTGTCTCTGTTTTCTACAGCTTTGACAAAGCATTATGATCAAGGCAGCCTATTGATGAGAGTGTTTACGTGGGCTTTCAGTTCTCCAGTGGATTAGAGCTCATGATGACACAGCAAAGGTGTGATATAAGCGTAGGTGAGAGCTCACGTCTTAATCTGGAAACGGACAAAGAGAGGGCATACTGGGAATGGCACATTCTTTTGAAGCCTCAGAGCCTTACCCCAGTGACACACCCCCTCCCAATGCTTCTTGAATAGTTCCACCTAGGGAGAATCAAGTATTTCAAATGGATGAGCCTAGGGGGCATTCTTATTCAAACACCATAGTGATAGTCCATGATTTGGTTACTAACTCAACTCCATGCTAATGCCTGTTTTATAATTTACATTCATTTCAGCAGAACATATATCAGAACATCAGTGTATTTCTAGATGAATATTTCTCATAGGACTCATTGTGGGGAAAAGTAGAACAAACACCATTTGCGATGAATTGACATAAGATTTCAAAAATGTTAATAATGATTACTTATGTGAGTATTAGAAAAAATCTGAGAGAAAAATTTAAAGTCTATAAGAATGTTTCTAGGTATAATCTGATAGAATATTAAAACAGAAGCCAATCACACCGGTCTGTATATGAAACCATTAGAAACAAAACAATGAAATATATAATATGAAATACAAGACTCTGTCATTTTCTTATTTTCACTGGTTATAATTTCTTGGCTCTTAAAATGACATTTTTTAAGATTTGATGTTTAAAATCTGAGAATATTTTTAAATATGGTGGTTATATTTTCACATATAATAGAACCACAAATGTGAACCTTTATAGTGCACTTTTAAAACTTAGAATAATATACATTTGATTAAAGAGACAATATTTGTCTTAATTTCACTTGAAGGATTTAAGGAAACACCAAATTGTATTTAAAGGCCCAAAAGCTAGTCTAGAAATTTCTCAGCTGGGTTTTGTAAGGAATATTAATTTTTCCCATAGCTATTCAGACCATTTACACATCATATTTGTTTAAAATCATTGCTAAAATATAAATTTTTCTTAGGGTTCTGTCTTATCTATTTTTACTATTCTCATAATTTTGGCATGAGATAAGCCATCAAATAGGGCTCTGTATATTTGGGGCGGAGGGAAGAACAGTAGAAATTGAGTGTAATGAATAGGTTTTACCTTCTGTTTGAAACGGAAATGAAATTGTGTGGCTTATCTTTTAAGAGCACACACACATGCACACACACCGAATGGGGTTAAACAGAGAGAAAAGAGGAGTAAAAGTTCACTGGGACCTGGTGATTTATTGGGGGAAGGCTCAGCAAGCTCACATAAAAACTGAAGGGGGGAAGTGGTTGGACATTGGGTCAAATCCCCATTCCCATGTTGTATAATAAAAGGCTGACCGTAGCCTTTCAGCCTTGTCTCCTCGTAGACAATGGCAACTGCAGAGCAAGACTAATAACAGGATTTAGCATAAATCCACCACAGGAAGTGAACAGCGGCACTGGCAAATAATTAGCCAGGAACCATTCTGCAGCAGCATCAAGATGCAGCCATGAGTTCCCCAACTCTCAGTGCGTTTGTGATCATGAAAACATCATTGGTTCAGTTATTGTAATGTTCTGTGTGTTTGCTGTCAGATAGCTCTCTTCCCCGTTTTTCTTTGCATTAGCAGGTCTTGTTTTTCCTGTGCTAATGTAGCGGCCCCAGTGAGGGTTTTGAAGTCTCAAGGGAGGGGTTTAGAATGTTCTTTTTTTTCCTCCTGCTGATGCTTTTTTATTGCAAGGTGGATGGTACTCATTTTGCACGGCTAATAAGTGAGTTCAAAGCAATGAGTTCCTCTTGAACTCCTGCCAGAACCCCAAAGCTGAAGGTTCCCCCTGCATGGCAGAGCCAACCTGGACTATCAAAGCCTGATGAATTTGCAGGGGAATGTCGAAATGACAGGTGCACCACATTTTCCAGCACCTGCTTCATTTGACACTTAAAGGGATGGCTAAGCGGGAGTGTAAAAGGAAGGAAAGGCATTTAAAACTTGCCGGTGTGCTCACTGATTTCTGAGACTCTGGAAACACGTTGCTGAGTGCTTCCGTTCTCACCTTCTGAACCCTTAGTTTCTGTCAGTGTTTTAGGTCGTGCTAGTAACCATTCACGCCATCATAGTTGGGCCCATGCTGCATTAGACTTGGCTTTGAAGTTCTTTCTGTGAAGCCATCTGATATTGTCACCACAGAACAGCTCTTGAAAGACAGTCAAGGCCAATATTTCTCTCCTTTTAACACTTTAAAAGTTCGCTTTCTCAAAAACCAAGAGAGTTACGACAATGAGCCAACACTGGAGACAAACTGGCACAATGCCAAAGTCCTAAACTGACCATCGGAAAGTCTTCCTTCTGGAAATCCAGTCCAGCTCACCTCAGAGAGTTCTTTGCTAAATGAAGTCACGAAGTTGTGACAGGTCAGACAAGAGACTTCAGCATCACATTGACTAGTTTCAACCTCTGTGTCCTGATGTAAGTTTAGAGCCTTGAACTTCATTGAAGACTACTGTTGAAAATACAGCACTGGAGCCGGATTTGCTGTCTATAGCGGGCCATACATGTAATCCCGGCACATGGGAGCTGAGGCAGTATGCTGTGGGAGGATCAGAAGCCCAAGTTTAAGTTCACCTTCAACCACATAGCAGAATCTGTCTCTAAAAAGTATTTTTAGAAGCCGGGCGGTGGTGGCACACGCCTTTAATCCCAGCACTCGGGAGGCAGAGGCAGGCGGATCTTTGTGAGTTCGAGACCAGCCTGGTCTACAAGAGCTAGTTCCAGGACAGGCTCCAAAGCCACAGAGAAACCCTGTCTCAAAAAAGCAAAAAAAAAAAAAAAAGTATTTTTAGTTACAATTAATAATTAATTATAACTAGTTGTTAATTAATTAATAACTATGTCGGCAATGCTACAGTTCATCTACAAGTTAGATTCCCAAGCCTTGACCCCCAGATCCTCAGGATTCTTATGAAATGCTTTCCCAAGGAATTTGCTGTGTCTTCTGTATGCTAACATCTTCATTTCCTGGGGAACAGGAATGCCTTCTTCAAGTATTGTCTCCCTTTTATGAGCTTCGGCTATACATGTCTTTAATGTTACTCTCTGACACTGGGAAGTTCATAAGTCAACATACTATGGGCTTTTGAAAGGATACCTTATAATTGTTACTTTAACGTGAGGGAGACGGGACAGATTGACTGGTGGTTAAGATCACTTATTTCTCTATCAGAGGATCTGTGCTGAGTTTCTAGTACCCACATCCAGTGGCTCACTGTTGCCTGTGAGTCTAGCTCTGCAAAACCCTAGCCCCTCTTCTGGTCTCCATGGGCACCTACACAGTACACACACATACACAAACAAATTATTAATAATAATAATAAATCTTTTTTAAAAACTATTAAGTGGAATGAGGGTATAGCTTAGCACAAGCAAGGTTCTGTGTGCACTTCCAGCACCATGACTGGAGGAAGGAGAGGAGGAGAAGAAGGAGCAGAGGCAACAGCAGTAAGATTCTGACAATGCCTCAGTTAACTGGCCTGAGTTAGCAAGGAAGTCATGCCATAGCTGCCTAAAAGGTGCCTTTAGTCAAACTAAGCCCTGCGAAGGCTGAAATGCTGAGGTCTAGAATCGTTGGATCCAAACTTGAATTACAACAGGAGCACTCACCAATTATTTAGGCACTACTAATTAATGAACTTTTAAAGTCATAGCCTCCTCTCAGGTACCGTGAGGATAATAAAGGCATCTAAAGTTACATTTTGCTACGCTTTTCAGTGTGGTTGACACACAGTCATGTTAACTATCACAAAAATCAAAACAGTTTGGAAATGATGCACAGCGGGAAAGAAGAACCCCGCCAAACCGATTTTACATATTGACAACGCATTGGTTTTTGGAACAGTGATCTGGAATGATGTGATCTTTGCCTTGCCGTGTTTTTCGTCCTCCTGTCTGTGTTAGTTTTGTCTTCAGGCTTGTTCTCTTCATGTTTGCAAAATAAATGCCAGTCCCAGCTGAGACAAACAACGCCTTTGTTAGAGTCTTGCAGAAAAGATGAGAGGAAAATACTTCTTTAACCCTGAAGTATCCTGACTGGAACAGCTTAAGCATTGTAGCCATCACATGTGACATAATGGGCAGTAGAGAAATATTTTGTCCTGATTGTCCTCAGCCTCAGTTCCTGTGATGGAAGAGAACGTCTATGGGAGTAGGCACCGGATACTGGAAAGAAATATGTCAACCATCTTTCCTTGGGTCAACCACGTAGGTACAGAAGAGGCAGCACCTAGAGAGATGAAATTCTCTTAGAACTTATTGGAGCCCATTCTCTCTGGAGGGATACTTAACTCAGCCTAGATATGTGGGGAAGGGCCTTGGTCCTGCCTCAAAGTGATGTGCCAGACTTTGTTGATTCCCCATGGAAGGTTTATCCTTTTTGAGGAGTGGATGGGAGGAGGGAAGGTTGGGGAAAGGGAGGAGGGGAGGGAAAGTGAACTGGGATTGGTATGTAAAATGAGAAAAGATTGTTTAGAATAAATAAATAAATAAATTCTTGTAGAAAAACGTAGCCAGTGAAAAGGACATGCAGACCTCATGTACAGCCTCTGTCCCTCTCTGATACGACCACCCCACAATAAGCCCCTACCTGGCACTTACGGCCTTGGCTGACTATATGACTGCTATTCTTTGAATAGCAAGCAACCTTGCTATTCAGGGTTCTCCAGCAGCCCTGTGTGTGTGTCATGTATAAATAGCAGTCTCATTTCAAAGGTAAGAAAATTAACTCATGGAGAACTGGAAAGCTTGCTCCTAACAGGAAGGACAGAATCTGTACCCAAATGCATTTAATTCCAAGGTGCAGAGCCCTCTGACTTCCATTATTAGGAGGCCATTATTGCTGACTGGATTCTGCAGAATGTTCTAAGCAGAGGCCTAGACTGTGCCTCCAAAGAACACACGGGGCGAGGAAATGAAGGTAGGAAGCTATCTCAGTAAGGAACAAATAGAAACAAAACAGATGCTGAGTCAGGCAAGGAGCAGACACAGCCATTAGAATCAGCTTTTATGAAAAGTGTTTCCTAGCACAACATACTCTCTGTAACAGAAAGCGCAAAATTTATCATATCCCATCTAAGTCTTCTCCTTTAAACATCCACAAAGATTTACATGTAAAGGGAATTCCAAGAGCTATTAAAACAATCACTCTAGATGGTATAGTTGTTTGTCTTTTCTTATTATCTTAATTTTTAAGCACTGCGGATCAAAGCCAGAGCCTCATACACACTAGGCAGCATCCTGACCCTGAGCTATAGTCTTCAAACATAGAGCTCACTACCTTTACACACATTCAAAATTTCGAATTTTTCTCATTGTTTATGTTTTTGAATTTGTGTTTATTTTCTAAAAAAATTATATGTATATGTATGTGCCAATATATTTAATACTTATGAGGTTAGTGCTAAGGAAATGTTTTTCTCTGTAGCATATTGAAATAATCAGTTCCTGGTGCTTTCCTAAGGCATATTGATTTCAGGAGAAGATTAATAACACTGTAAGATGCAGTACCGTTTTATTGTCAATTACATTTACAGTCCATGTAGGTAGAGCAGCTCATCTTTGGGATGTAAGATGATATGACCGTGGATAACAGCTAGAGAATAATTCCATAGACTCACACCAATGGATTTTACTCAGC
This sequence comes from Dicrostonyx torquatus, assembly GCA_028555095.1. Lineage (NCBI taxonomy): Eukaryota > Metazoa > Chordata > Mammalia > Rodentia > Cricetidae > Dicrostonyx > Dicrostonyx torquatus. Next base: position 9,641,139 of record JAQHUG010000036.1, read on the forward strand.
TCAGTGTTATTCAGTGCTAAAAAGATGTTTCTGTTAACTCTCGTCTAGTTACTTCTCTTTCCTCGGGGCACAGCAAGGCCTGATTCTTGGTTCTTGGGTAGGATTAGCCTTTCTGCATGGGCATCTAATAACTGACACAAGTTTAAATTGTTCTCCTCGGTCATTAAATGCCTCATCTTTTCCCATCTACATTCATCTAAAGAATTTTGCTGAATTCATTTTGCAATGTTCAAATTTTTGTGAACAAAGACAAGCATATAAGCAAATGTGTACACACAGAGAGCACACATGTGTACGACCATTGCTGAATTGGGAATAGGGTGAGACTCCAGGAGTCAGAAATTCCAGAACACAGAATGGCATTTGAGTGGTACTTAAAGACTAAGTAGCAACTTACTATGCAAACAAGGCAAGGAAGAAGAGTCTAGTAAGTGCCAGGAGCTTGAGCAATGCCACAGGGAAGGAGAAACGTGCATGTGTGCTGGAGACAGCAGCAGGCTTGTAAGGACCTGGGCAGATAGGAAGGGACAATTGGAGATGAGGTCCTCTTCATTTTACCTCACACAATCGACAGCACATACTAAGTTTCTAATATCCAAATCAATTAACTACAGGTTGGATTTTTGCTAGAATCAGGAATATTTGGAGGAGCTAGAAAAGGAAACTGGGAGCCAAAAGAGTTGTCATAAGAGCCTTAGAGACAAAAATGCACAAATACGGACCCTGGCATAGATGACACCCAGGACCTATTGGTGAAGTGCTTCTTGATAAACATCTCTAGTAGTCGTGAGCCTGAAGTGGTGGATTTTGCTTCTAACCTCAGATCATGAGCCGGAGGTGGTGGATTCTGCCTGTAACTCCAGCATTCGTAAGAATGAGGGAGAGGATGAGGTCACCTTGAATTCAAGACCAGCTGTTGCCAGAGACTGAGGTCCAAGAAATGGGCAAGTAGAGCTTGGAGCAATGGGGTCACAGGCTGAAAGCACTTGCTGCGCTTTCAGAGGACCCAGGTTCAATTCCCAGCACCCACATGGCAGTTAGCAACTGTGTAACTCCAGTTCCAGGGAATCCGACACCCTCATACAGACACAAAGACAGGTGAGACAGCAATGCATATAAAATAAAAATAAATTAATTAATAAAAAAAGAAGGGGCAAGGGTAACACCATCTACTCTTGCTCACCAGACCCACATATCTCAAGGGATCATCTCCACTCCTGAAATCAGTTGACACATACTGTATATATTCTACATACTTATACCTTTTTTTAATTTTTTGATTTTTCAAGATAGGGTTTCTCTATAGCTTTGGAGTCTGTTCTGGAACGAGCTCTTGTACACCAGGCTGGTCTCAAACTCACAGAGATCCGCCTGCCTCTGCTTCCCAAGTGCTGGGATTAAAGGTGTGCACTACCACCACCCAGCATCACAGACTTACATCTTCAGGAAAGACACATATTATAAGTGTACATCAGTTATAACTACCTGGACGTCCCACAAACACTTGGAAGTCTACACGTTGGAAATAGAAATGATGAAATTCCCTTCAAATACATTTCTTACATGTTCTGTTGATCAAAATGTCATCTTTAGGCAGGCGTGGCAATACGTTCCTTTAATCCTAGCATTCAAGATACAGATACAGGTGGGTTTCTTGAGTTTGAGGCCAACCTGCTCTACCTATGAGTCCCAGATCAGCCAGGACTGCATAGTGAGAAAGAATGTTGTAATATATTCTAATTTACTTTTCTCCTTTGAGGGGTGACCTTTAAGCAAACTTCATTTGCTTCCACCCATCTACTGAGTCACCAACTCTACTTCCATTTTGCTCTTGAATTTTTAAATTTATTTTACTTAATTTTTTCTAGATATGTTTGTTCTCCCAGACAATGCCTTTCCTCAAACAATTCACCAAAAACATCTCCCAGTTTTATCTCCTGAGGATTTGTTTTAAACTACAGTAATTCAGGCCATCACTATTTCTCAGTTTTACTATTTTATTGCTTTGCAATCCCCACCCAGTTCCGTTTCTAAGTATTCTCACTGGCATATTAAGACACCCTTAACTGGTTTGGCTGCTTCATTGAGGTCATCTTCCACCTGTGGCCCAAACAGCCACCGAAACATACAAGCCACACCCCTGTTTAAAACTTTCATTGTCTTTTACCAAGAGGATAAAAGCCAGGCTCTTTAGTAGGACTGGCAATGAATGTCTCTGAAGCTTCCACTCTCTTCTCCCCTCAGCCATTCCCACCACTCCAGGTTTCACTAAGTAGTTTCTAATTACATATAGTAGCATAACCATAAATACAAGTTACCCGAATCAAGGTTATTTAGTCATTTCCTGTTCTTTTATGCACAACCTGTGGTTCTTCAATACCCCTAATTATTGAGTTAGAATATATTACAACATTCTCTGAAGGGCACACAGTAGTCAAGCCGTCTTGAATAATGATAATTACAAATGCACTTCTAGACCTTTATATTAAGACATTGAAACCCTAATGGCATCTACAACCATTGAATTACAGAGTGATTATTATAGCTCAAACTTTGCTCTAATCCTAGTAAATAATAGCAACAATGGTGCTGCTGCTAATAGCCACCATGTATTGGGAATAATAATACTGTTAGATGTTGATAGACAGCTCATCTCCAACGTACTCTTAAATACGTACTCTTAAATGGAGCAATCATGTCATTGCTCCATTTTTACACATAAATGGACTGAGTCTCAGTGGAAATGAGACACATTCTTCACCAAAAAAGTAAGCCAAAGTGGAAGATCCACTCAGACCTCTATTATCCCAAGGCTCATTCTTTTGGCCACCTCGATACAATGCTTAATGAAATGTATTAAATGTATAGATACATTACATGGCATAATGATCGTGTTAATTGTCAACATGACAGGACCTAGAATTACCTGGGAGAATGGCCTCTGGCCATACCTATGGAGCACTCTCTTGATTATGTTATTGATGGAGGAACAGTCATCTTAATGAGTGACTATGTCCTCATCAGGGTACCCTGGACTGTACAAACCTAGTGAGCTGAGCCATAGGACGCTGTCCTTGCTGTCGTGACTGTGGGTGTGATATGACTAGCTGCTTCAAGCTCTCCCTGCCCTCACTTCCTCACCGTGATGGACTGTAACTTCATCTATGTGCCATAATAAAGCCTTGTTGCCTTTAGTTTGCTTTTGTAGGGGTATTTTATCATAGTATCAGAATAGAGACTAAAAGACATGCCATAAAAATGCTGCTTTTAATTTTTTTTATTTTTTTTATTATTGTTAAAAGAAAAATTTACATTTACTCCCCTTGTTCCCAGCCCACCTGCTCCCCCACTACCCCACCACCCTCCCCCTGCTTCTTTAAGATGGGGCAGGATACCCTGTCCAATGGAAGCCCAAAGCCCTCCCCCCTCCATCTCGGTCTAGGAAGATGTGCATCCATATAGAATAAGTTCCCAAAAAGCCAATACATGCAGAAGAGCCAGGTCCCGGTGCCATTATCATTGGTTTCTCAGTCAGTCTCCACTGGCAGTCACATTCATAGGGTCCAGTTAGGTCATATGCTCTTTTAGTCTTGGTCCAGCTGGATTCGATGAGCTCCCAATAGATCGAGCACACTGTCTCTGTTGGTGAGCCAGTCCCTCACGGTCCTGACTTCCTTGCTCATCTTCTCCCTCCTTCTGCTCTTCCAATGGACCTTGGTAGCTCAGTCCCTTGTTCTGATGTGAATGTGGGTCTCTGGCTCTATCTCCATCCATCATGCGAAATTTCTATGGTGACGATTAAGATATTCAACAAAGTAACTATGGGGCAAGTTCAGTTCAGGCACCCACTCCTCTGCTGCCCGAGTACCTAGCTGGGAGATCCCTGTGAATGAATACCTGGGATCCCCTCTAGAGACAAGTCTCTTGCAAATCTTAGAATGACTCCTGTTAATGTAGATATCTTATTCCCTTCTCCAATATCCACCCTTCCTCGATCTCCACCCTCCCACAACCCCAGGCTCTAAAGGGAGAAGAGTTGGTGTGGGGGAGAGGGGAGGTGGGAGTAAGGACTGGGAGGAGTGGAAAGGTGTGAAACTGGCCAGGATGTAATGTATGAGAGAAGAATAGAATTTTTTTAAAAATGAGTATAAGGTTATATTTAATTCTATGCTTAAAATCTTATTTATGTTTATTTGGGGAAAACAGTTTGTCAAAGCTTTTAACACCTACAGTCATGTTAAAAGGGTAGTAATATAAATATCACTAACTTTGTACTTCTTTCCAAATTATTTCATATAAAAATAATCTTGGGAATAGCTAGCTGTACATGTACTAACATGCACGAGATTCATGCAAACCAAAGACAATTAAAAATTCCTTCTGGGACTATGTTAGCACTTTCATTGTCTCCCTACACATAAGATCAGATGCCCCCATTTCTATACAACATTGTGACGTTCCGTCTTCCTTGTACAACTTTTAACAACTGAACACAATTTTTGACTTTGAGTTCTTCAAGCCTGTCTTCTGCAGAAAGATTGCAAAGCTCTTTAAGAGGTCTAGGCCCACCTGGGATTTTCCAGGAAGTCTTAACTCCTGTCACCCAACCCTGTGCTCAGAACTGTGTATACAGTGGCGTCTCTCCAATTAATGAATTCACACTGGAAAGCGAGGACCACAATTATGCGGAAATACTCCCAGAGTTAGGAATCATCAAGTATGGACCACAGGATGTAGAAGGAGATGCTGTTGAGAGAAGTAAAACTCCAGTCCCAGAAAGTCGTGGATGTTACAGAGTTTTCAGTACTCTTTATCAGGAAATACAATGAGTAGAATATTGAGAATAATGAAAGAAAAGATGAGCGGGGCCTGATGGCACACACTTGTGATCCCAGCCCTAGGAAAACAGAGGAAGGAAAATTGGCACAAGTGTGAGACCAGTCTGCTCCAGCAAGTTCCAGACTAGCGAATGACTTCCAAGTGGAAGTTTGTCTTAAGAAAACAACACAAGCCAGGGGATGATGGCGAAAGCCTTTAATCCCAGCACTCACGGAGGCAGAGGCAGGTGGTTCTCTTAGTTCAAGGCAAACCTGGTCTACAGAGTGAGTTCAAGGCCAGCCTGGCCTAAAGAATGAGTTCTAGGACAGCTAGGGCTACACAGAAAAACCCTGAGTCAAAAATACCAAAAGAAAGAGAAAAAAAGAGGTGGGGAAGGAAGGGAGGGAGGGAAGGGAAAGAAAGAAAACAGCAAAACAAACAGCACAAAACTATCTCTTCAATTACTATAACTACTCAAGTATAAGACCTTGAAAAAGTTGCTTCACTAAATAATTTATAAAATTCTCCTGACAGCACAAATGTCTCCACTTCTGCTTTGTAATTTAAAACATTAAATATATTGGAGCTCATTGTAAAACACCACTCACGTTGCTGTCTCGGTCACCGTACCTATAAGATAGAAGGTCTCTTTAGTCACCACTCACATTGCTGTCTCCATCTCTGTACCTATAAGATAGAAAGTCTCTATAGTCACCACTCACATTGCTGTCTCCGTCTCCGTACCTATAAGATAGAAGGTCTCTGTAGTCACCACTCGCATCTTATGACTCCTGGCTTGGCTGTGTATGACAACGCTAAGGAAGAGAATATGATACAGAATCATGCAGCAAATACTCAGGAAACTGAGGCAAGAAGATTGTGAACTCCCCAGGCTAGACTGGGCTATGGAATAAGATCCCACCTCAGAAAGCCCATGTAGAGAGCATAACACACTCTAGACATGCGACTGCTGGGAATGGTTCACCCACAGTGAACCGAATTATCTTTAAAATGATAATAATAATAAGAGTTGAGTCAAGCATGAGGCCATGTGTCTTTAATCCCAGCACTTGGAAGACAAAGTCTGGTGGGTCTCTGTGAGTTCTAAGGCAGCCTGACCAATATAGTGGGTTCCAGCTTAACAAGAGCTACACAGTGAGAACCTGTTTGAGAGAGAGAGAAAAACACACACACACACAGAGAGAGAGAGAGAGAGAGAGAGAGAGAGAGTCATGAATTGAAAAACAGTTTAGGGAATTTAGTAGCAGCGAATAGCTTCGTTCTAATTTGTTATTGCAATGTTGGAATCAGTGATTATAGGAAACACATTTTGGAGAACATGACATTCTGGCATAATGAGAAATTTATTGCCAAATTCAAACCGCTGAATTCTATGCATGGTAGACAAAGATCAGTTGCTTCCCAGGTTTTCAGTTTACTGATCTGTATAAAGCCTGTTTGGCTATTGTGATAGTGAGACTCTTAGGTGGCCCTTAGTGGTCTTTTCCTTTTGATGTCCATGTCCTTATTTGGTCCCCCCCCCACATTGTACCATGGTGGTCTCTTCACAGATCAATTACATGCCGCAGATGTAAAGGTTTGTCATTTGGGATTAGGTCATGAAAAGACATGCTTCTGCTGTGCACTTCTTTTTTTCCTTTTCTCCTCCTCACCATCATCTTACCTCACCCCCCGCCTTCTTCTCTCTCCCTCTCCTTCCCCCCTCCTTCTCCCACCACATGTCCCCCACATGCATGGCTGGATTCCTACAGGCATCAGTGCTACCGAGTAAGTCAATGTGAGGCACACAAGGCGAATAACTCTGGGCATATAAACAGGCTATGAGAAAACGTAGACAGTAACTAACTATGACCGTGGACTTGTGAGCAGATCCTCTATTTCAAATATCTTCAAATTTTGACATAACTATAATCCTTCCTTAAGATATCCTGACTGCAACATCTATAGAGACCCTAAGCCAGAACTAACCAACAGGACGCTTCCTGATTCCTGCCCCTCAGAAACAGTGAGACAGTAAACAACTGAAACTAATATCTTTGGTGATAATTTTCAACAAACATGGCATCTACCTCAGAAAATTGTTAAAGGGGAAAACAAAAGAAAACGTCTAGAAAAAAAGATTTTTTTTTTAAAGTACTGTTCAAAGGCCTACTTATTGAGACTCTCTCTAGTGTCTGAAGAGGGATTTTATCAAAAGAAATTCAGCTACAAAAATATAACTCTCAAACTTCAGCAAAGTTCAGGTCAAGCCCAGGTACACATATCCACACAAACACACAATAACTAAATACATAAATAAATGCAAGTTTTTTAAAAAAAAGAGCCTTCTGCAATATCACAAGCCATGGATCTTACTATGGAAGTTACACTAACAGGAAATTACATTATAAGAAAATATGTATTTTCCCTCACTACAAAGATCTTTTTACTTTACCACTAAAAAGTTAATGATCTTTCTGACACAAAAATGGTTGATGTTAATTTATAATTTCAATATCCAGTTTCAAATAGATCTGGAATGAAAGTATCACATGTGGGCAGCCAGGAATATCTTTGAAAGTCGCCAACATTCTAGTACGACCACTGGTAATACCTTTAACAATTACTCTGTGAGAAACACAAACAAGAAACATGTCATTATTTAATGCAATTTTAAGAAGAAAAGCTATAGCAGCAGTGTGTCCCCTGTAGCCTGCAGTTGCTGGGTTAATATATTTCAGAAGGGATTCAAACTTCAGTATTAATATGGTTGTGAAAATAGTTAGAAGAAAAACATTTCTGCTAACAGTCCATAACAATATATGCCTCATTCGCTGCTGGGTTTCACATGAAAAGAAGTTTTGACAAATATATTCAAAAGAAACAAAATGTAATAAACAAACCAAAGAAATTGAAGTGCTTTATGAAACTGTAACACATCATATAAATAACAGGTACTATAATACTGGCATTCTTACTGGGACAGCAAACCATAAAATGGCATTTGAGGGAAATTATGGACAATGAGAGAGTAAAGGCTCCATGGAAGAATGAGGGAGGAAATTGGGGCTCAGAAACGTCAAGAGCAATGTCCTTTATAATCACCAAAAAGCAACATTCCCATTAAAGAGAGTAAGCATTTCAACACTGGAACATGACAGTCTCCCAAAAGAAAGAAACTATGAAACACAGATCTGCGAATAATAAAGGAAAAGAAAAGAGGAAAGGGGTGGAGGGAGGATAAAGAAGTAAAAACTGAGTCCAAAGATGCCTCTTCTGACAATATGATTTGAATTTAAAGCCGTAGAGTCTGCTTTTGATAGCTCTCTGCGTGTATTAGCTCACAATAAAGGAGCATGCTGACGTGTATTGTAAAAATGAAGTAAGAAGCTTATTAGGGGAAGACAAAAATCCACCATCTCCAGGATAATAAAGTTTTTCTTTCACTGAAGAAGGGAACTTTTTATAGACCAGTAGCAGCTGTACATACATGGTTCAAAGGCCATTCTTTTAAGAGAATTTAAATCACTTAGTTCATTCATCTTTGGTAACAGAAAATTGACTTTATCTGTTAAGTGATGTTTGGTCTATATTTGATCTTTTTTTTTTTCAATCCTCCTGTTATTTAAGAACTTCATACAACCAAGAGAGCGCTTGGTATTTGGAGTTAATTTTTTAGTTTAGGTAACCTCTCCAGAGGAGTTATTAAAAATACTAAGTCTTTAACCCACCAAAGAAGAAAATTGAGATTCCAGCATTGAAGCTTCTGTGGAGGCATTCACCTTGATCGACAGTGCTGGGGAAGCAACATTGTGAAATCTGCTCTGGGGAGGGGGTCCCAAGCAGAGGGGAGGAAGAGGGGGAGGGGGGAGAGGAGGAATCTTGTGACATCCTTTTTCTTCTTTGGTCCAGGCAATGAAGTTTTCTTTCAGGAGTAATTGCTAAAGAGTGTATCGGTTCAAGTGCAACCATGAAGCTACACTTACTGAGAACTGCTGACCTATTTTCATGAGTTTCTGTGGAATAGATTTTTTTTTCTATAAACTTGAGATTTGAGAAGGATTCCTGCTGCAATGTTTAGTCCCCGAGAATGCGCTTTCCCCACTTCTCAACACAGCAGAATTCTACTGACTCCCAACTCCTGACTGGTGTTCCTACATCTGGTTATATTTATGTTTCATTTTTGGAGGTGGCAACGTTATTAGTTTCAAATTTGTTTTAACAAGTCACCATTTACAATACATCTGAATCCTCTCTCTCATATCTCACACGGCTCAGAAAAAACTCTCCTAGGCTATGAGTAACTTTGACTACACTAGAACTCATGGACAACCGGTTCACACCACCTGGAAGGAAAACGTGATCGTGCCAGAAAGACGTATGCAGAAGAAAATAAAACAAGAGTACCGGAACTCACCAACTGTAGGCACATAAAGATTGTCAGAGCTTCCCTGGCAAAATTCCAGGTTGGCCTGCTGTTCTCAGTTCCCCCAATACTGAGGAAGGTTTGAAATGTCTATTTTACTGTCCGAATGACTGGCAACTTTCCAAACTACAACTTTGCTTTACAAAGAACTTCTCAAGTTAAACGGAGAGTTAAGACAACTATGGAGATAATTCAACCTAAACAATCGCATTAAGAGAAACTCCAATTGTTGAACTCTCTACAATGGTAGTGTGGACATGGATGACAGTCTTTGCATTTTGTGTGTTTCTTTGTGTATGACAGACCCGACTTTGATCCTGCTGTTGACTATTCAACAGTTCTCAGCTTCATTACCCCCCCCCCAACAAATGTTTTTCATAGGCATATCCGTATTAACACATAACAGAGATGGCATTTCCATTATCTGCACAGTCCTTTGTGAAGTATTGGATGGAACTGTTTGAAGGTTTTGAGGATTTTTTGTTTCTGCTTTCCCCCCAACCCCTCAATACAAGGCTTCTCTTTGTAACAGTCCTAGCTGTCCTGTAGACCAGGCTGGCCTTGAACTCACAGAGATCCGCCTGCCTCTGCCTCCTGAGTGCTGGGATTAAAGGCCTGCGCCACCACCGGCCCGGCTTTGTTTCCATTGTTAAGGGGATCTCAAGTACTCCAGATTGGCCTTAAATTCACTCAGTGTCACTGAACATGACCTTGAACTTTTGACCTTCCAGGTTCTTATATTTCCCTCTCCTGAGTTCTGGAATGTTGCCATGCATGGCTTTGCTGGAGATCAAACCCAGGGTACTCTGGGCAACTAAGCTACATCCCAGCCCCAATGGCCAACTCTCAGTATATAGCCGCAGTCAGCATGGTCCTTCTAAAATGAAGAGAACATCGAATCCCCTATTTGATTAAAGCCCCTTAGCTCTTCCTTTGTTACCACATAGTCACAATTCATTAAAGGATGTACATAAACAGCAGCGTGGTATAGATCCTGGGGTCTCTCCATCTTAGTTAGGGTTTTTATTGCTGGGAAGAGGCACCATGACCACAACAACTCTTATAAAGAAAATGTAGAATTGGGGTGACTTAGAGTTGCAGACATTTAATTCATTATCAATATGGCAGGGAGCGTGGCAGTGTGCAGACAGATGTGGTATTGGAGAAGGAGCTGAGAATTCTGTACCTTGCAGACAAGAGGGAGAAGATGTGCATCTTTGTATACAAAAAACAAAAAACAAACAAAAAAAAAACCCATGTTCTTCAAGATATAAATTGGGAATATAGTACATAAATTGTTTGGTATTTTCATTGACCAATACATACAGTGTTTATAAATATAAAATTTTCTATAGCCTATTTATTTAATTATCTCCCTACTTACCTGTACCTATTTTATTTTGAGACATGGTTTCACTCTGCAGGACAGACCAGCCTTGCACATCCGGTTGTCTTGCCTCAGATTCTGAAGGGCTGGGATTATAAATTTCTGCCACACCTAGACAATTCAGTCTCCCCCCATTTTTTATTAGATTGCCCCTGTCACAATATTTTTTCAAACAATGGTTTGGAAGTAGGAAATTTTTTGTTGAATGTTTTCTAGTGCTTTAATAATGAACAAAATTGAACACTGGCTCCCATATTTTCAATCACTTATTAAGTGCTTTGTCCTATCTCAGTTTTGTGTTTTAACTGTCCTATTTCTTAAATAGGACACCGATACGATGCACATGTTTTAGTCCACTTATTGCCATATTAAACATGTTACAATCCAGCCACATGCACTTGATTAACCTTTTCTTTAATTGCTTCTGGATTTGGAAGGTCTCGCTTAAAACCATTTTCCCCCAACCAAAATAAGTGGGTGATCTTTTAGTACTTGAATTTTTAGGTATAAAATACTGAAGCAGGAGAGAGCTAGAAAGCAGATGCCCCAAAGATATTCTTTGACTTCTTTCACAAATGTGCCACAGAATGTATGCACCAGCCCTCACACAAATATACCACTTATACACAAAATTAAAGATAAAATAAAATATTGAAACATAAATGTAGAAAAAGAAAATAATAACCCAGCTTTCTTTCTCCCAAATAATTAGTCCAATCATGCCTTAATCTTATCTTCATTGCTGTGACAAACTCCCTAACTGAGATCACCTTCGGGAGGAAAGGGATTGTGTGGATTACTCTTGGGATTCGCCATCCACCATTGATAGTAACTAAAAGCCACCCATGTTTCTCTTGTTTTCTGTTTTTCATTTTCAAATATCAAATCAGGCTTCCTTTCCTGGGACAAATCCCATGATATATGTTTCTCTTTCTACTTCCAAGCTCCATTTTATTGAGTATTATCTCACTGCCACCTATCCGTGAAGGATACTAATCAATAGTTGTTTCTACTTGTTTTCTCTATAGCCACTGGTGGTTTTGCTCTGAGGGTAATATTGGATTCACGGACCAAACCAGAAAGTATTCCTTCACTTCCTGTCTTCTGGAAGAAATTCTAGAGAAGGGATATGATCTCTTCCCCCAAAGCTCAGTAGAAATTACTAGGTAAACTCAGTCAGGTCTGGTGTTTTCCGGTTTATAGCTCACTGCCTTAGTTAGGGTTACAATTTCTATTACGAAAACTATGACAGAAAGCAACCTGGAGAGGGAAGGGTTTATTTCACTCACAGCCCTATGTAACAGTTCCCCTTCAAAAGCAGTAAGGGTAGGAAGGAACTCAACCAGGAGCCTGGATGCAGGAGCTGATACAGAGGCCATGGAGGGCGCTGCTTACTGGCTTGCTTCCCATGGCGTGCTCAGTCTGATTTCTTATAACACCCAGGACCACCAGCCCAGGAATAGCACCATCCATGATGGTGTGGTCGCTCTCACATAAATAAGAAATAAGAAAATGTCCTACACGTTTACCTACAGCCTGATCTTATGGAGACATTTTCTTAGTTGAGGTGCCCTCCTCTCTAGCCTCTTTCAGGCTGATGTAAAGCTAGCCAGATAGTCATTAATCACTGATTCATTATTTTTAGTGGATATAGTGTTATTCATATTGTCTTTTTACCTATGTGAGTCTGGACATATTTGTCTTCCAAATAATTTATTTTACTATTGTTCATTGCATTTCTTTATTATTCTACTAATACAGTATCTATAGTAATAAATATCCCTTCTTTCATTTCTAATGTTACCAAATTTGTCATCATTTGTTTTCTAAGTATAGCTAGAAATATTGATCACACTGATCTTTTTTAAAAGTTAGCTTTGGGTTTTGTTTTTCTGTATTAACTTCTAATTTTTTATATTTATTGTCTTCTTTTGGACTTGATATTGTTTCTATCTAGCTTCCTACAGTAGTATCT
>JAQHUG010000036.1:9654089-9666968 GCA_028555095.1 Dicrostonyx torquatus
TTTGGAACCTGTCCTGGAACTAGCTCTTGTAGACCAGGCTGGTCTCGAACTCACAGAGATCCGCCTGCCTCTGCCTCCCGAGTGCTGGGATTAAAGGTGTGCACCACCACTGCCCAGTGAGTTCTGTTTTTTAAAATTCTGTTAATGTATCATGATCCAGAATGTGTCATCTTTCTTAGAGAATATCCCAACAGTTGAGAAGAATGTGTGTTCTATTGTTGTCTGGCTAAATATTCTAGATGTCAGTTATGCTTATTGTGTCAGATTGGATTGAATTGAATTGGTTAATCGTGAACAGAAAAGAGAGAAGGAGCAGAGACAGGCCCAGGTGCCACCGTCACAGTCATATCCCCAAAGGCCTAGTTCCTTGTACCAATCTCACCTCCCGAGGAGTCTGGCATCCCAAAATAGCATCACCAGCTGAGAGCAGAGCATTCAAACTATGAGTCTTCAGAAGATGTTCTAGACCGTCGCATTTGTTTCTGGTCCTCAAAGGCTCACATACATCTCATGAATGAAAAGTGCGCTTGGTCCATCTCCAAGGTCTCTAAAGTTAAGAGTTCCAGCAACCTATTAAAAGCCTAGCTCAAAATACGTTATGAGGCTCGCATTAACTCTTAGCTGGAAGCTCCTATAAATTAAAATCAAATACATAATTTAAGGATATAATGCCACGGGGAAAAAAAAATACTGTCCTTCCAAAACTGATTGGGGTGGGGGTGGGGGCTCTAGAAAAAAAAAAAGACTAAAATACAATTGACCAAACATATCCAACCTTCAGAACAGGCAGAAACTATGTGAGCTCTGGGCCTTTTCCAAATGCAGTCCATACCACCGCCCTTGAGTTGGATTCTCTTGTTGCCTGCAGCTTTCCTAGCCATACATTCAGCATTCTGGCATCTCCAACATGCTGTGGCCTTTGATGTGGCTTAAGCTGAACCCTTACAGGATCACACATGTCCTTTCCAGGGGCTTGTTGCAAGAAATCTGACTCTGCTCCACGCTGCATGCCCTCCTCTGCCTTCCTTTGAAATCTCCAGGGAAGCCATAATCACCCCCAAACTCTTGCATTCTGCCTGCCTGCACACCCAGCCAGGTCTTCTGCAAGCTTGAGTAATAGCCACGCCTCCTCTACATAGGCCTTTGAGTATATAAGTGTCTATACCCAGGAAAGCACTTCCCTAGGAACCCCTGTGTGATCTGGTTATCCTGTGGTCCTCTCATCTCAAGGGAAAGGGTGTCAAAATAAGGTTACAATTTTATAAATTTTATGCCTGGTAACTACGATGATTGAGTAGAACTGATTCCTGAAATGCCCTCAAGGCATTTTTCCTATTCATTGCAATTTTGTAATGAATGCATTTTGTTATAGCACTAATCTTTTTAGCAGCCATGCTCTCCCTTTCCACATCCTCAATCAAGTTCCTTTGCTGCCCAAATTTTGTTTCTCAACTCTTTCTACTCTCCCTTGCCTCTGGATTATCACCGTAAAACTGGCTAAAAGAAGCCAGTGTTAACTGAATGTTACCGTGTCTTGAAACTTCCTCTGTCCAACTAGTTAGTCTGTCATCTGTAAACTCCAGCTCTCATCAAGTTTCCGAACACGAACAGCATGCAGACAAATTGTTTTGCACAACATTACACAAATTGTGTCTTGTTTAATTCCTGGTCACATTCCTGGTCTCATTTGAGACCTCATAAACTCAGGATTTATTGTCCGTGTTTCTGTTGGCATTCTGGTACTAGAACTGCCCACTAGCTATGCTTCCAGTGTTCTAAAGCTTATATGGCCCGTATCTCCAAATCCTTTCAACTTGCTTCCACAAGCCAGTTCCAAATATCTAAAAACAACATGGCCAGGTTTATTCACAGTGATAAGCCTATTTTTCTAACGCCAACTTTCTGTTTAGTGTATTTAGCACTGGGGCTTTTGTATCACTGTTGATAAGTGTTAAAGAAAGTAACTTTAGGGAAGAGAGATTTAGTTGACTCCTGTGTTTAAAGGTTTCCCTCCATGGTTGTTTGGTCTGTGTACTTGGGCAGAGCAGCAGTGTAATAGGAACACGAGGCACCATAGCGTGTGTAGAGGAAGCAGAGCGAGAAGAGGCTGGAGACCCTGTACAACTCTCTAGGTCACACCCACCAGTGGCCCCACCTCCTCAGCTCGCTCCCACCTCCTGAAGTTTCCAGTCTTTCAAAATATCACAACTAGGTGTGGACTAATACGGGAAATACGAATCTGTGAGGGTCATTGATATTTAAACTGTAACACTGAACACTGTGCTGCAAGGAGAAGGTGGTTATAGTCTGGGGAGCAGGAATCCGCTGCATTGATGGGGGGAAAGAAACTGGGCCGGTGATGTCTGGAGCCTCTAGACAAGAGATTGTGGGGACAGCCTGAAAAGCAGTAGCAGACAAAGGTACCCTGGAGTGAGTGGTTCTCAGCTAGGCAGCCAAGGAGTTGGCTAATATAATGTTAGTGTCTCTTTGAGGACTAGAAGATCCATTAATTGTAGTAGTTTCTATTAGGGTTCCCTGGATGTTTCAAAGTATAAGAGTGACAGAAGTATGCATGGATCCCAGGCTAAATACACAGTGACTTCAGGAAGAAGACTCCAGAATATCCTATGTCCATTTGTATCATATGAAAAGTGGCCAGGGAACATTACTAGAGCTTTAATAAAAAGAGTTCTAGTCCTTCTCAGCACAGACGATAAATTATTATCAACTTCAAAATGTTGGATTGGAATGATGTGTCTTGAGGAAATGCGTGGTCTTTGCCCATAGGATGTGGGTATCATCTGACATGTGAAATTTGATACTCTCATCAACTGCGTAGCCATTCAAATTGATGTAATTCTAAGTATCTGTCATCTTTGACTGAAAGAAATCTTCCAGTGGTTTATATCTTTGGTCCTACACCAAGAAAAGCACCCAGACCAACAGTAATAAAACCAACAATCAACAGAATGGCATGGAGATGCGCCTGTGGAGTTTTTCTTTTAGATGGATACTTAAATTCAAATGAGGCTTATGGCAGGTGACCCTGAGCTGTGGGACAATCTATCGTCAATGAGTCTTTGGGGACTATCTTAAGCTCATCCACCAGCCTTCATGAGATGGGAAGAAGAAAAAGGTTTTATAAGCTACAGACAAACCTGAGAACTTTGGGTGTCAGCTGAACTAGAATTGGAAAGAGTTGTTGGAGACACTGCTATCTCTCAGCTGAATGCGTTATTTAGTTAGCAGTGATGCAGGAGTTCTGCTGAATGTCCCTTTTAAGAGGGTGTCACTATGAATCCCTGGCTGGCCTCAGATTCACAAAGATTCATCTACCTCTACTTCCTTAATACTGAGATTAAATGCATGTGCTATACCACACTCAGCATGACAAGGTATTGAAATGCAATTACTTAGATTTTCGCTTCTATACCTGCAGGTATTGTTCAAATATGTTAGGCAAGATTCTCTAGAGGAACAGATCTGGTAGGAAGGGAGTGTATTAAATTGGCTGACATGATAGGGGCTGGGAGACAACTAAAGTGAACTGTCAACCTGACTGAATCTACATCACTTAAAAGATGAGACTTTGGTTATGTCTGTGGGAAATTATCTTGACTGTGAAAACTGAGGGGGAGAGAAAGACCAACCCACTGTGAATGGCACTATTCCTTGACTGGAATCTAAGAATCTGTCTGGAGGAAAGGAGTTGAGCAGCCACATGCATTCTCAATTCTCTGCTTATTATCTATGGATGCGAAGTGACCAGTGGAATCAATCTCTTGCTATATCCGTAATTGTGAACTAGAATAGAGCCTTCCATCCTTCAGTTCATTTTGTCCAGGTGTTTTATGACAACAATATATACATACATACACACACACACATACACACACACACACACACACACATATATATATATATATGTATATATATATATATATGTATATATATTGGATTATATTTTGCCCCCTTTCCAACCTGGGGACATCAGGTGCAGTGCAGTTTTCCTAGAAAATGTAGACCAGATAGGCTTAGGCTAAAACTAAACCTCTTAGCATAGCAAAACCTAGTATTGCAAGAAAAGGGGTCTGTCCCATCTTTAGAGCAAATTTTCCAGGAGCTCCCTCTGTTTCCCCAGTGAAGGCCATGCCATCAACAGTTCATTGGTCATTTCTTTTTCTTTTCTATCACAGAAGTGACTGGATAAGTGGGTCAAGGCTTTGAACACACACACACACACACACACACACACACACAGGTCCTTCAGTGCACAGACTGAAGATGAGTGAATTTTCAATCTACCAATAACATGAGAAAAGCTTTTGTTCCGAGGGTCTTGTTTAACAGAGCAGGAAATTGCATCAAAACTATGAACTCGGGAACCAGATCTGAGCTCTCCGGATTCTCAGACTAACTAGTCCTCTCTATTTTTGTCACCTAAAACTTCAGGGAATAAATGAAACTTTAGATGAGAGGATATTGACAAAAACTATAAAGGAAGAAATAGATCTTTTCTTTCAGGCTTTTATTCTCTGGAAACTTTTTTCATTTCCTGCAGGCTGGAGGGTTTCACACTGACTCATCCCCCAGGAAGAGAGCCTAAAACTGGATCCATTCTAAAAAGAAAGAGAGAGAGAAATAAAAATGACCATCACACAAAAGGATGATTTATTGCAAAGGAAGAATTCTGAATTCCATAACAATAAAGTTTTGACACAGTAAATTCTAGGGTTTGAGGTTCTTCAGGACCCCATATATACCACAGCACAATGTACTAACTAAGGCTTTGCCACCCTTAAGGACTGACTGCTCTCCTGACCTGAGGAGAGAGAGCTTGCTGGGAGCCCAGGCTTTATGTTCTAGGGCGCCAAAAGGAGCAGATGAAGCTGCCTCTTAAAGCTTCTCATTGAAGAGCGACTTAGTCCCGAAAAGGAGTGGTGGACCGCCAAGACCTGTCTGGCATTGCCACTCAACTGCCAAAGCCGAAGCTGAGGCCAGGGAAAGCTGCTCAGCCGAAAACCCTGGTCTAGCATGTGTAAAGCCCAGGATTTGATCCCTCCTATGACCAACAAAACAGGAACAACCTTTAAAATGAGTATGTAGTGGTGATTTCTGGAATCCTAGCACTTGTCAGCTAGAAGCAGGAGGATCAGTGTGTGTTCAAAGCCAGCCTTCACTATGTAGCAAATTCAGAAACACTTTGGCCTACTTGAGACCCTATTCCAAAAACTAAAAGGGAAATAACCAAAAAGGTCTAGTACTCCCTTCCTTTGAGTTGCCTAGCAGTGGGAGTAATCCTTCTCTAGCACCTTCAGACCTTTGGGGAGCCCAAGATGAGTTTGTTTGTGTAGCACCAGTCAGGGGGACATGCGAAAATTAAGGGTAATTGATGGGAACACACACATACTCAGAGCAGCTGTGAAAAAAAATCCAAGGGCTGGATCCTAGTACCCAGTGTTGGCGATGGTAATTGCAGGAAAATAACGTTTCTGCTTCTGAGACTCCAGGACATTCTTGCTCCCCAACACCAGGGAGCCAGAGGAAGCCTTGCTGTTGTCTCAACAAATCTTACCGTGCTCAAGGCTGTGGCGAGGGTTCTGCTCAATGGTTCAATGTGTGTTGAACACGCTATCAGCCGCGAGCTCATCTTTAGCACCAAAATAGAAGCTAAATAAAATAATGTTGTCCTGAGGTTGCCCAGAACTGTAAAGAACATGCATAAAGAGGTGGCCATGAGAACCAGCACTGTGCAGGAAAATGAATAGAAAGCTCACAAAGGCATGATTTCCCTGTGCCTACCCAGAAATAGCAAATTAATTATTAATAACTAAAATGGGAAAACAAAGAGGGAGGTTCTTGGGTTTGTTTTGTTTTTTGAGAAAAGATCTCTCTGAGTAGCTCTGGCTATCTTGGACCACGCTGGCCTGGAACTCAGAGACCTGTCTGCCTCTGCCTTCTGATTTCTCCTGTACTAAAGGTATGAGTCACCAAGCCTGGCTAAGAAGAGGGAGGGTTCTGAACAAGAAACTATCCTAACACACCTAGCTCAGGCCTTCTTAAACTTCTCCACTGGCTATGTCTTTTCATAACAACAACAAAAAAACCCTGTTATACAACCCCAGGTATATAGACATCTAGAATAGACATACTAATCAAACATTCACTACAACACACCTTAAAAAGTTACTTTCAAACAATTCTTTGATATACACTTATTTCGCCATTTACTAGCTATGGAAGGAAATTTGTATACTAATGAATATGTTTGTGAAAATTCACTTTTTCATAAAGAATTAAATCCTGGCTGAATATTTGATACCACATGATGTAGAGCATCTTCAGTGTTTTTCAGAGCTGAATGATATTTTTGATTCTATCATCATCAGTATTGAGAACTCTCCTTTATATAAATATGTCATACAAAATGCAGGACTATGTTTAAGGCCATATCAAAACTATTGGAAATAGTGTCCTAACTCCAAGCAGAAGGTTTATAACATTTTATTATTTCATAATAACTTTTTACATAACTCAAATGACTATTTTTTTCTTTCAAATAACTATTTTTAAAACCAAGTATTCTAATGTAATACAATCCCAAAATGCACTAGTTTGCTCTTTACTTATTATTACTTATTAACTAATTATTAATAGAAGTACAAGATTAAAGTCTTTGTTTTTTGTAATGAGAGCACTGATTTTTTAAGAACAGAACACATTGGATGTCCACTAAAAACACTGCAACATATATAATAGTCAAAAAGCCAGTTCAAGGCATTTCAAGCATCCTTCGTTAGTGTTAGGAGGCCTGAGGCAAGCACAGTGCAAAGTGCATGTGTTATATCCTCAGAACCGAGGCTGCTATGACTGCTCATCCCAATATGATCGAGAGCTGTCACGATTTTGGGTTAAAATTTAGCCATTGTACATACAGAAACATTCAATTGCTAAAAGGTTGACCTGTTGCCCCTGTTTAGGGTATTCAGTTCAGCAGATGTGGTAGTGTGATTACGTCTGTGGGAGGTGTAGGATAGTCAAGGTGGCCTTCACCTACATGTTTAAGGCCAGCCTGAACCAAGTGAGACACTTTCTAAAAGAGGAGGGGGGGAATAAGAGGGGGAGGAAAACAAAGGAAGAGGCAGAGAAAGAGAGAGGGAAAGAACAGAAAGAGATAGACCAACAGAGAGGGGGAGACAGAGAGGAAAGAAAGTGAGACCCCAATCCATAAGCCAACACAGCCCTAGGCTTCCCCTTGTATCAGGTCCCTAGAAAAGAAAATTCTACAAACCCTGGATGAAATATCATCCTCTGCTATGTTTGTTCACAGATGTCACTCAGGCCTCTTCCCAAAAGAACTGGCACTGCCCATACTTTACTGCTATGGGACAATGTACCCTGTCACTCATATTTTAAATAAATGCTGATTGGCTAGTAGCCAGGCAGGAAGTAAAGGTGGGGCAATGAGAATTCGGGGAAGACGATTCTGCATTCCACTGTCCAGACCCAGACGGAGAGGAGGCAGGATGTAACTGCCTCACCAAATAAGGTACTGAGCCAAGTGGCTAACATAGACAAGAATAATGAGCTAATATAAGTTATAAGAGTTAATAAGAAGTCTGAGCTACTAGGCCAATCAGTTTATAACTCATGTAGACCTCTGTGTGATTTCTTTGGGACTTAACAACTGCAGTAACCGGGCAGGACAGAAACCTCAGTAACAGAGTTGTTACTTATAAAGGACTGTGACATACTTTTAAGAGATTGTCAGAAAGTGCCCAAGTAACGCAAGGTAATCTAAACTTCTCATCGCTTCTAATGTTCGTAAAATACAACTGTGATCGTTTTCTTTTGGAAAAATGCCTAACGTTCATGTTCCTAAAGGCCCCACTTTCCCCATAAAATGTAACTGTGATTACTCTTAAGATCTTAATGTTTTTTCATTCTCACTAAACTTCAGATTGAAAAAAAATAATAATGTAAGGTATCGGTCTTTTGATAAATGTGTTTTAAAACCATAATTATTTAGGTAAGTGTGGTGATACATGCCTGTAATACCAGCACTCCAGAGGGTGCGGCCAGAGGATCATGAGAACAACCCCAGCCTCAATTAAATAGAAAGGACCAGAATAACCTGGACTACAGCAAGACATCATTTCATAAAGGGAAGAAAAGAGGATATGAAACATATCCATCACAAATTTACTAGTTTTATTCAGTCATCTTAGCTTTTACTGCATGCTCTACCTTATCCCGGTTACTCATTTTGACTGATGTCATTTTTCTGCCTCAGAACCTTCATGTTGTTTATTAGGATGATACTATATTTTTTTCTAAGTATATCTTTCTATATTTGTTAAGCAGCATAGCTATGTGAAACAAGGTACTGTCCTTAGACTATTTGTTCAAAAAGAAGAAAGGAAAACAAGTTCAATGGGGAAGGACTTCCTGGGACTGGGGAGAAGGGCTCAGAGCCTCGGATGCCATCACTCAGAACTTCTGACTAGTCTTGAGTTTCATTAGTGAAATGGAACATTTGCTATTCCCTATTTTCACAATACAGCCATAGAAAAAACCCAACGCATCGCATCGCTACACACTGGCTGCACTTTCAAATGTTCAGTCTCTCCCCCTCCTATGTTTTGCTGTGGAAAAATAGGTACCGGAATCTGAGCCATGAAAAGATGCCCTCAAACTCCACAAAACTGAGTGAAAAAACCGAAGAGCTTGTTTCCATCCATCCCCGCCCCCTTCCCCAGTGCCCATCAGAAGGAGAAGGGGGGAAAAAAGAAAAAGAAAAAGAAAACCCACACAGAGCTGTTTGATTGCTTAAGCCGGGTGGTCAGACAATAGGACCAGAAAGAATGGCCGCTTCCTTCCTTCCTGTTGAGTGTTCTGCCTGAGTGAGCAAATTCAATAGCACTTTGCTTCGCAGCAGAACTGGGCTCTAGCGTGAGGGAAAATCAACAAAGAGCCATTCTAGGGCATTTCCAACCCCACCTAAGACAAGCCTCTGCGCTATGGAACCAGGGGAGGGAGGTCCCGATTCAGGCCCTCCAAGGGGAGTACGCCTAGAAATACACAAACACCGACGTTATTGCTTAGATTAAGGGCTGTTGTTTATGCTGCGCCTTGCATTTGAAGTCGTTCAATTCAGTTTCCACCGTCAGCTTTATAATGTACAGCTCTCTGACTTGGTTCAAACTGCCTTTAAATCTGCCTATTCTGGGGTGATTAACAAGTCAAAATTGGGACGGTCAACTCTGACGCCCTCTTTGTCAGAATCAGCATAAATGTTCTTCCCATTAATTATCTTCCTTGTTGGCTTTTCGATCTGATTTGAGAAAACACCGTGATTGGCAATCTGGCAGTTAAGAGTAGAAATCAGAAATGGGATGAAAGAGACAAAATATCAATTTCAGTGATGCAATATTGTGTTACCTGTAGAAAAATTTATGCATTTTGATAAGAGTAATTTCAAATGCCTTTAGATTATCTTGCAGTGATACATAAAAGAAATATATTTCTTTTTATTTCAGTGTTTTTCTTAACTCATAAATTGTGTAGATATACCTAGGTTACAACTATTAACAAAAATACATCTTCAGAATTTACAGAAACCCTACAGGAAAGTGCATTGTTAGTTTTTCCTACTGCACATACTTAAAACTAATTGTGTTAGCCCAATACTCTTCCCTGGGATCATTCCCAATATGTCAGCAGTCTGTTCTTTGGAACTTTTGATTGTGATAACATGTCACTCCTTAGTTATGCTAAATGGAACCATTGACCTTAAAAGGGGCAGATTATCTTAGAAGGTCTTAACTAATTACACGCGTTCTTCAAAAGCAAAGAACTTTTCCAAAGGTGGCGGAAGAGGAATTAAGAGAGAGGCAAAGTGTGCAAAGGATTTGACCCTGAGTTCTTGGTTTGAAGATGGAAGGGGCTTTGTGAGATGAATGGTGTGTAGTCTGGTCGTGAACTAAAAGTCACCCCCAGACAACATTCGAGAAAACAAGAGACCTCGGCCCTGTTTGCAAGGAGTCGAGTCCTGCCGGCTATAGTCTATAAAAGCCTAGAAGGGTAGTCTCTTCTCCAGTAAAAATGCAACCCAGCCAACAGCCTTGATTTTAGCCTCTTGAGATACTGAGCTCAGAGGAAAGCCGAGCCCACGCAGACGGTTCCTCCACGGAACGTAACACACAGAGATAACGCACTACTGCAGTTTGAAGATGTTAGAGTTTGTGCAGCTAAAGTCATGGCAACACTTAAAAACCAATTGTGTCCACTTCTTCATCTTAACAAATTCTCTCGACTGTAACCGCAACCTCATAATTATGAAAATTTGTCATTTTTTTGTTGTTGATTTGGTGACATAGTCTCTGTCACTGTGACATCCATGTTTGACTATTTCTGCCAGTGAGACTGATTGTATTGGTACTTGAATGCTTCTAGGTTCAGAACTTGGTATCAAATATTGTTAGTTTAATGGCATAAATTGTACTTAGTATGCTTCTACTCTGTTATTCTTCTGTCGGATTTTAACAAGAACACACCTGGGATTCAGAAGAGATATATTCAATTGGTAATAGTATTAAATTGTTAAAGGATTCATTTCATCTTTCAGCATAAAAAAAAGTCCATCGCTACATACATTCTACTTTGCGGCCTTTTATATGTGAACTAATTAAATATTTCATTATAGTTAGGAAGAGAAAAAATGAAATGAGAAAGGAAAATGGCCTCTAATCAAATGTTCTAATAGCTAGAGATTATGTAAAGGTTTTAAAAATATTTTTAAATTTTCATTTATTAATTGTGTTTGTGTGTGTGTGTGTTTATTTATATGTGTGTGATATGATTCTCGGTGCAAGTGTACCATGGTGTTTATATGGGGGTCAGCAGACAGTTTCACAGCATCAGCTGGTCCTCTCCTACTTTTCCACAGACCCAGAGATGGAACTTTGGTTGACAGCCCTGACAAAGGCCTTTACTCGCTGAGTCATCTCTCTGGCTCATAAGGTTCTTTTATATTTAACATTTTCTTATCCTTTATTGATTTTCTGTGGATTTGACATCAGGCATTCCAATCCCACTTAGCTCCCTGTCCCCTCGCTTCCACCCTCTGCCCATGAAACTCTTCCCCCTCCTCCCACAAGCAAAACAAAATTTAAATTTTAGAATTTTTTTTGTAGTTATTAATACCATTAGAATTTTCACAGGGAATCTGGCAGACAGCCTGCCTCTGCCTCCTAAATACTAGGATTAAAGGCAAGGGTGTGTACCATGATGCCTGGGTCTACTTTCTTTAATCTCCTTGATTAAGGAATAGTTTTTTAACCTTTGCTTAATTTTCAGCATTTCGATATTTTAAAATATACCAGAGTATCAGGGTTTGTGCCTATAATCCTGGTAGCTGGGATCTGAGACAGGAAGCTGTAGCTTGAGTCCAGCCCGTTAGGTAAGTGAGTTCTAGGTCAACCAGACCATCAGATCCTCATTCAAACCCCCCCCCAAAGAAAAAAGCATTTACAAGTAATTTATTTTTATTTTATGTTCCTTGGTGTTTTCCTTGCATGTATGTCTGTGTGAAGGTGTCAGAAGCCATGTAACTGAAGTGATGAAGAGGTGTGAGCTGCCAGGTGGTTGCTGGGAATTGAAGCTGGGTCCTCTAGAAGAGGAGACAGTGCTTTCAACCACTGAGCCATCTCTCCAGCCCCCAAAATAAAGTAATTTTAAAGTCTGTGAAAGTCATGTTATAGTATGTTCCTTGATTGCAATTTTTGATCCTTTGTTCCTGGTGAGAATCAAGTCATTTATGTTCAATGAGCATATTACAAACAAGACAATTCTCCTTGCCAGGGCGGTGCCTCTTAATGCTTCCCATTTTTACCTCTGGCTAACATGGTGTCTAACAGGCTTCTCTGCTGTGGATTTATCTTGTTTCTTTGTGATTAGAAGAGTTTTATGGGAGAAATTATTTGAAGTAAGAAATACATGTTTTTCCTTAGACTTTCAATTTTGTTCATTGATACTGTACCTATATCATTTCATAGACTTCTATTCAGTTTATAATACATTACTGTCTGTGCTGGAACTTATTACTTGATGGGACACTTAAGCTGACTTATCTGTTTCTGTCTAAAGTCCAAAGTCTGACCTTTGTTCCTATATTCCATTGCAGGAACTAAAACTGATCACTCTATCATTTTATCATTTATTCTGCTATTCATGTAATACATTCTTATTAATGTATTTTGTGCCAGATTCTATATCAGGAAGAGCTGTACCTTTAGGGCATACATTCTAGTAAAGCAGGCACATGGGTAAAAACTTAAGTATGGAGGATTAGAGGTAGAGCCTTAGTGTCAGAGTGGGGTCCCACCATCACCAGCAGAAAATAAAACAAAACTTTCAATAAAGTGGGAAAAGCTGGGAAAAAAGCTCAGTAAGTAAATTGCATTTTGTGTAAATGTAAGGATCTAGTTCTGAGAGCCACTACTCACACAAATCCAATTTCTGAGACACTCTAATAAAACTAAGCCAAGCAAGAGAATTCCATTTGTAGTGACTATTATTTTTCCTGTCACCTCTCCTCTGTGACAGGACCCCTTTCCTTTGAACGACTCTTTGAGGTGTCAGGCAAAGTCTGACTAAGCAAGGATGACGAATTCTTTCATTCTTCACAGAACATGTTATAGACAGAAGTTTCTGTCCTGCTTGGTCTCGCAGCCATTTAGTAGCAAAGAAACACATAGAAGTTTATATTAATTATAAACTGTAACTCAGTTAGTAGAGCATGAGAGTCTTAATATCAGGGTTGTGGGTGCAAGCCCCACATTGGGCGCCATTATGTAAACAAAGCCTGGGCTTACATTT
>JAQHUG010000036.1:9684545-9720572 GCA_028555095.1 Dicrostonyx torquatus
ATCTTACACCAATTTGATTTAAAAAAGGGGTATTTTATTGGAGGGGATAAAACTTACAGATCAATGTCCCAAACCACATTCCTCTGGTCGCAAACAGGAAACCGAGTCTAGCAGTCAGCACGGAAGCAGGAAGCAAGCTAGCTCGGATGCTGCGGCTTTTTTTTAAAATGAAAACCACACCCCACATTGGGCGGGTATCTTAGAAGCCATTGGCTGAAAGCGAGAAGGCTTAATCTCCCGCAGCATCTTTCTGTCTGTCTATCTTCCTTCTTTCTTTCTGTCTGTCTTCTTTCTTTTGAGGGAAATGTAGTTGCTGGGGATTAATTTCAAAGCTTTGCATCTCAAGCTCATGTTCTACCTATAGCTGAGCAACACCCAGAGGCTGGTATGATCTGTAATAAAGTACACACAGAGCTAAAATATGCACATGGGTAAAAGGATCAATATAGCTCAAGTTGAAAAGTAGATGTAAATTTAAACAATTGCTGTCAAATAACCCTTCTGTACACGTCTGTATACTGTGAAGATGTGTTGCTCTCACTGTTAATAAAAAGTTGGTTGGCCAATGTCTAGGTAGGATTTTCATGGCACAGAGAATGCTGAGGAGAAGAAGGGCAGAGCTGGACAAGACTATGAGATGCAGAGTGAGCAGGGTGGGAAATATGTTCATGAGGTAGAGGAGCCTGGGACAGCACATAGATTAATAGAAATAAGTTATTTAAGTTATAAGAGCTAGCTGAAAATGAGCCTAAGCCATTGGTTGAGCATTTATAACAAGTATAAAGTCTCTTTGTGGATGCTGGGCAATGGTGGTGCATGTCTTTAATCCCAGCACTTGGGAGGCAGAGGCAGTTGGATCTCGTGAGTTTAAGGCCAGCTGGGTCTACAAAGTGAGTTCCAGGACAGTCAGGGCTACACAGAGAAACTCTGTCTCAAAAAAAAGCTAAAAAAAAAAAAAGTCTCCATGTGGTTATTTGGGGAGTGGTTGGTGGGATATAGCTGATCGGTGGTCTAGACAGAAAAGTCTGCCTACAAATAACAACAAGAGTACAGGCAAAGAGGCTGGAGTGATGGCCCCGTTTGTGGAGCACTTACTGCTGCTCTTTCAGAGGACTTGGATTTGGTTCACAGTCCGTACATGATGGCTTATAGCTATGTGTAACTCTAATTCCAGAATATCCGGTGTCTTCTGTCTTCTGTGGGCACCAAGCATGCAAACAATACACACACATGCAGACAAAACACTCATACACATAAAAACAAACAAGTCTAAAAAACTACATAAAATAAAGTTGGAAAAGAGAAAAAGAAATGGGCTAGAACTAGCATAGCCTGCACAAGGCGTGTATAATACTGAACAGTGAGCATCCTATCATGGAGAGAGCCAGGGCTCACAGAGTCCACGCCTCCTTGAGGATTTACAACAGCTAACGGCTGCTGGGAGAAGGAGACACAGCTTCAAAATTGTAGCCACTGCAAAAGTATTGAAATAGAAATAACTAGAAAGTTATTTCTAGTTCCTAGAAATAACCTCTCACCCATGTTGCATAAGAAATCCTTATAAAACTGCTTTAAAGAAGGAGGGGACAAGGGGCGGGAGAAAGGGACACAGAGTAGAATGGGAAGAGACCGGTCAGTGGGAGGAAGGCAGAAGAGGATGAGAAGAATGGGGACATCATCAAAGCACATTATGTACCTGTAGAGAATGTCACATGAAACCTGTGTGTACGATTAATATATATTAATAGAAAGAGTACAGTTTTGTTTTCAGAGAAAGGAGTAACATACATAGCTGTAGTTGTACTTCAGTGATAGAATGCTCACCTGTATCAGGCTTTAGGTTTTAATCAAAACACAGACAGAATAAGGGAGGAGGGGGATAAATGTGTGTGTGTCCTGGGGAAAATCAGATGTGTATCAAAGGTAATCTGGCCCTGTGAGAGGCTAAGGAAGTCAGTTGCGGCCTGGCTGAGGAAACGGGAAAGGTCTCTTCCAAAAATGGAGAGTCACGTAGGAGTTTAAAGGTATCCAGCTGAAAGCAAAACTCCAAGAGAAGGATCTGGATAACAGCTGAGAAATGTTGCTCCAGGAAGTGACGGGCGGGAAGGAGCGGTGGAGCAGCTGCGTTTCGAGGGGTCAGCTTGTGGAACACATGGACTCCTTGGGGAGAACTCTGTGCAGCCAAGTCTCAAATATCAGCTCTGAGTTTGAGGAAGAAAGCTTACAGACACCCTCTGTGGGAAAGGAGAGGCTCTGTCCCTTTCCAGGTCAGATCTCCAAAAGACCGCGGTGTTAGGGAAGTGGGAGAAACGTCTAAGTCTTGCCTATGCAGGAGAAAGAGATGGGAGGATATGGTTTCTTTCCCACAGACCCTAGGAAATCTTTAACTCAGACCCCTATCTGACCCATAAGCTAAAGAAACACTCATTAATCATCTAATTATGAAAACTCTGGCTTCTAACTTGAACAAATTTATAAACTAGTTATGACAGCTTTTCAGGAGAAAAATACCTTTACTCCATCCTGTAAATTAAAGAACAGGGTCTTAAGTTATGGATATTTACAACGAGAAAAACTTGGAAATCATTCAAAAGCTTAACACGGAGGAAGAAATTAGTTGTGACTTTATAATTATTTGCATTTCAGATATGATATGTTTGCTCTTACAAGCAGATAAATTTAAAAAACGGTATTTTTCTACCCTAGGAATTTCTGAAGCTTCCATTATTTACACATCTCGGTGATTTGTGAGACACATTTCTATGCTCTTGTTTTTTTAAGGCAAAAACAAAAAAAAATGAAGAATTGTTATTCTTGGAAATAGTTCTGTTCACTAAAGGGCAGTGAGTGCTCTTAAAAAAATGCTTAACCAAGTCCTTCCACTATATTTTGCTTCTGATTACATATTTTATACATTTTTTTCAAGAAACGTTAGTGACAAAATTCTTTTGGTTGTAAAAACAAATAAACCAAAAACAGGTTCAAGTAAAAATCTAAGCAAGGTGGAAAGTGCTTGCATGTTCTCTGTTCCGTGCAGGAAGGGTTAAAAGTTTTCCTAGCAAATGCTGGCAAAAGTTCTTATAGGCTAATGGGAGGAAGTAGGACTCCCTCAAGGGATGAACAGAGGGGTGTCTGAGGTCCAATATTACCGGCCAGTGGGGCAGCACTGCCAGACATGAAGGTGGGTTTTTCTCAACACTGCACCTTTACCCCGGACAACCTGTTATTAGGACAACCTGTGCACAGCCTCCTTCATACTAGATTTATGCTCAATCAAAGGAAGGTCAAGGAACGCTAAAGTTTACCGTAACAGATTAAGAAGTTGAATGGGGTAAGAAATACCTTCCCATATCCCCACCACCACTACCCATCTCCCACTTCCTCCCACCTACTACAGAGCCACTGTGCTCTACTTTAAACTGTGCCGGGATCTTTTATAACAGTGGGGGAGATCAATAAGGAGCGTGTGGAGAGTCAACTCAAAACTCCCTTCTTAAGCAGAGAACCTAAACCCTGAGGCTTTCCATCAACCAGCTTGACTGTAATCATCGTGGGTAGCCAGTAGAATCACATTAACGTCAGAGAAGGTTCGTCACAAATGCACTTCACTATGGTCTGAAATATGTGCACATCCTTGAAAGAAAATATAATATTTCCATTAAAATGAATTTTGTTGAAAGAAAATATGAGACGTTCTTATGATTTTGGATTCAGTATTACACCGCAAGTAACTACCAGGGTGGGGCACGGTAATGCAAGGCTTTAATCCCAGCACTGGGGAGGCAGAGGCAGGTGGATTTCTGTGAGTTTCAGGCCAACATAGTGAGACCCTGCCTTTAAGAAGAAGGAACTCCCAGCTATCAATTTCTGGGGTAGTATTGTAGGAAAACCACGATTTTCTTCAAATACTATTTTAGAATTCCTACTGTTTCAAACTATGTATCTATATAAGGCCTTAGAACAAACAAATGAAAAACGATTTCAACTTAAACATTTGATAATAGACTATGGTGGGAAGTTGATATCAAGCTACTAAGACAGACAGGCAGTAAAGAGATTTGAGGGGAAAAATGGTAAAACAAGGTCACTTCTCTTTCTTCTTGATGTGTTTGGTTGTTTGCCCGCATGTCTGTCTGTGTACCATGTGTGTGCAAAGAGGGCATCAGATCCTCTAGAACTGGAGTTACAGATAGTTTTGAGCCATCAAGTGAGTGTTGAGACTAGAACTCAGATCCTTGGAAAGAGTAGCCAGTACTGTTAAACACTGAGCCCTCTCTCCAGCTCAAGGCCACTTTTCATGACAGGGCAGGCAGGGGTTGGTAAAATTATTTTCATTAAAAAAACAAAACAAAACATTTTTGTGCCGATGCTAATGGGGTTGTTACAGTTATTTAAATTAAAGTAGTTAATTCGTAAGCTCAAAGCTATGCTTGGGGTACGGTGTTTTTAAATGGGATAAGAAAAGTGGAGCCAGTTCCTTCACTTCAGGAAGCCTCAAAACTGCTGGGATGGTGGTTGATTTTGCAACTCCCCCCAAAAAGATAACGTTGCTTTGTTCAAATGTGCACAGATACTTTTCCAGAAAAGTGCTGGAACGAAGCTGGGGAATCACAGTGACAACAGCAATCAACAGATAAATGCAGCCTAGCCTGCTGGGGCCAGGGAGATGGCTCAGTGGGTCAAAGCATTGAGCTGCCCACCTGAGTTCAGTCCCCAGAATCCACGTGGTGGAAGGAGAGAGCCAGCTTCTGCAGGTTGTCCTCTGACCTCTCACACACACACACACACACACACACACACACACACACACACACACACACACACACACACACTGAGCATACCAACATCATGTGTACTATTTGGAAGTTTTTAATTTTTCACATGGATTCTGGAGATTTGAACTCAAGTCCACAAGTTTAGGCAGCAAGTACTCTTGCCCACTGAGCTGTCTACCCTTGATGAGCACTTTCTACACACATACACACACACACAAACACACACACACTTCTATAAATGTCACATATGTTAGGTATTATTATCTACAGTATTCAGTAGGAGAAACCAAAGGTGGCTCCCAACACCTCATTTACGGTGATACTTCCTCCCAGTCATGTTCTATTTTTTTCTCTAACTCAGTAATAATTAAATATATTTGTTTATGAATCTGTCACTAAAAGTTTAGAGTGTACTGTGTAACAAATTATAAATGTGCAAATGTTGTTACAGTAACACATTGTCTCTATAATAAATATAACAGAAATAAAAATATGATGAAAAAAATGGTGACTGTTTTAAAATAATTCTTGATAGGTTGTGTTATTAATTAATACTACAAAAACAAATGTTTTTTTTTCCTTTTTCTTTCAATCCTTTTTCTTTTGAAGCAAAGTCTCACTGTGGAGCCCAGCCCTTAAACTCATGATTCTCCTGACTGTTCTGCCTTTGAAACACTGGAATTAGAGGTCTGTGCTATTATACTTGGGCTACAGTTGTTCTTCCTAAAGATAATACCAATGAATAGACTTAATTTTAATTCTAATCTGATGATTTGTTGGAGAAGGCCGTTTGTTCCAGGCTACTCAGCCCCTAAATAACCACAGAGAAACTGTATTAATTAAATCACTGCTTGGCCAATCACTATAGCATATTCCTAGCAAGCTCTTACATGTTGAATTAACCCATTTCTATTAGTTTATATTTTACCACGAGGCTAGTGACCTACCAGCAAGGTTCCAGCTGACAGCTCGCGTCTTTTCCCTCTGGCAGCTCCATGGCGTCTCACTGACTCTGCCTTCTTTCTCCCAGCATTCAGTTTAGTTTTCCCCACATAGCTCCACTCTGCCAAGCCATTGGCCAAAAGCAGCTTCTTTATTCATTAACCAATAAAAGCAACACACATGCAGATGGACTTCCCACCCCATTCTGTGGTGCAGTGATTTAAAAACCTGATTCTATGTTCAGCTCATACTGATAGTTAGATATCTCTAAGTCTTGGGGTGGGGGAGAGGTGTCAAATCCTATAAGGTAATATTTTAGAAGTGTTTCACATTGCTAATGGTTGTGAATGGTTTCATAGTTCCTATAAACTTTCCAAGCCCCTAGCCCCTGTTCTCTCTCACACTGTTCTTTGCTCTTCAGTTCAAATGCAGTTCCTTCATTTTCTTATGACTTACCTGGACTTAGGTCATGATGGTTAAGTATTCCAGTCATTGCTCAGCTGTGGCGTGAGGTTAGGCCAGTTGAAAGTTAGATATGTATGCCCAGCCCAAAACACGTAACTCTAAAGCTCCAGTCTGTGCTGTAAGCAAAACTCTCATGACAGAGGTCATGACATTGACCAGAGGTGACACGGGTTCCATCTGGTAGAGCAGAGCTCCGGAGCTGGCATTAGTGACGTCAGAGTTTGTATGCTTTCTAGAACACTGCATCCGTGAATACGCAGTATAAAGAAATAAACGGGATGGTTTATTTTGTAGGAAATTACTCCCTTAGCAAAACAAACAATTATACCAATAAATGGAATGACTCAGACGTGTCCTTGTTAGAGGCGTGCTCCCAGCTAGCACGTAGGATTCTCGCAAAGGCTCTGTCAACACGAATGATGCTCAGAGCGTCTGTGTGATTGGTTCTTACTCCTTGTGGAGGAACTGGAGTGAAGACTAACTCAGTGAAGAAGGGGAGGGAAGTGGGCATCTGTCCTTTCCTTCCTAGCCACCTTCTTAAGGACCGAGTAAGGCATGCCATCAACTCTCATGACATCATGTTTGAAGCAGTGGCTCCTTCCTGTTTGCCCCAGAAACTTGTTTCACTTTGAAATGTTTTTCCCCATTTTCTTTTCAGCTATGGCTGTATGGCATGAACAACTCCTAAAGTGCCTTCTTTTCCCCTTTATATTCAACATATATATTTTATATTTGTAAAACAAACAAAGGTCAAGATTCTGCTGAAAGTGCAGGTGTATATGTGTGTGTACACAAATATACATATACACATACATATATGTATATACACACATACATATATGTATATACACACATACATTTATGTATATATACACACATACATATATGTATATATACACACATATATATGTATATACACACATACATATATGTATATATACACATACATATATGTATATATACACACATACATATATGTATATACACACACATACATATATGTATATATACACACACATACATATATGTATATATAAAATACATACACACAAACCATCCCAGCCAGTATTCCGGAGGTAGAGATAAATTTTAACATTTAAATTATTTCAAAATCCTGTCAACTTTTCTCCCTAATGATTAAAAAAAAAAAGGAGTTGTGCAATAAAACTCTAAACTGGTACAAACAACCTTCAGTAGACAGCCCAGTTTTCTTCTCTGCTCTCGAGTGATGCTGGTCAGGATGCCCGGTGGACTCTGGCTGCAGTAGACAATGTGATGGAGGAGGAGAGGGAGCCCAGCCCTGGCTCTGGGAAGGCCCATCTGCGAAGGTCTGGGAGGGAACGGTTTGAATTCTGAGATTCTCTAACAAGGGCTGAGCTCAGCTTTTTTGTGTGTCTAAACAAGAGATAAATTATTGTTAAGTTAAAACAGAATGTGGTGATTTAGCAAGGCTTTAATTGGATTAGGGCTATAAAAGTACCTTTTGCTGCTAAAAAAAAAAAAAGGGAGATTCAAAATTTGAAAATGGAGGTTATACAGCCCCGTATGGCAAAAGAGCAGTGTTTTGAAAGGTTGTCATCCTCACAATAGAAGCTGATTTTATATTCCTAATGAGGCATGGGAGACAAAAATCTATTCTTGAAACGTTCCGGCTCTCTCCAGTGTTCTCTATTTAATTAGAATCGCTCCCTATACTAAGCTCCCCAGCTAGCAATCTAATAGCCATTAGCAGAATTTATTTACTGTTTAACCCGCTACTTAAAGTTTAGGCTTCATTCCAAGGCTTTAGGCAGGTAACCAAGAGGTTCGGCCTTTCAAGTAAAATCGTGCCTCATCTTTTTAAATATGTGTATGAGAATTCCCTTGGAAGAAAAAAGGAGAATAAATACATACATAAATTCAAAGGAGACATTTTGGGGGGGAGGGGAGGGGCAAGTCAGGTGATTGAGAAGACAAGCAGATAATATACCTACCTCAGGAAACCTGCAAATCTGTTGAACTGGGAAGTTTAAGCGGACCCGTTTTTGCAGGGTCTGCTTAAGCTGTGTGAATCATAGAGTTTAATAGTCTATAAGGCAGGTAAATGAATGCAAAAGTAAACAAAAAATAGATCTGGCATACTCAAAAGGTTAGCCTTTTGTTCTTTTCCTAAACTGGAAGAAAGAGCCCTCCGGGAGTAACGGTCACGGTCTGGTGTGTACGGCTATGGCAATACTTGAGACAAGGCCCTTCCTCGAGGAAAACAGCTTTGGACCAAGGGATCTGGAGGAGGCCGTGCTGCATCACGGAGCATAACTGGAGACAGTGCTCTGGAAAAGGACACACACTGAAAAGAGCAGGGGAGCAAGCTGAGGTCTGAGGTATACAAATGCGGACAATAAAAGCCGGCTTTCAAGATAACCAGTGCAGCCTGGAGAGAATGCCACTCATCCCAGCAGGCCAGAATGGCAGCCCCAGGTGTAAATCACCTCCCACTTCTTACCGGTCTTCCACTTTGCAGTATCCTGAGCTTGAAAACCAAGCGTCCATTATCTGAGCCTTTGGGTCAGAGATCACATCTAAAACCATCGCAGGAACTCGCTTAGAACTTGGGAGTTCACTATTATAACTTCAGAATATTCCTTAGGCAACCTAGCAGAAAGTTCTATTAAAGTTCAATAGAGCATAAAATTTAGTTTTGTGTCAATAAATATCAATAAAAAATTTTAAAAATTTAGTTTTGTGTCTTTCATACTCACAGTTCTTTCTTCTACTGTCACATCTACTCAGAGTAACTAGAAAAGAATTACATCATTTCTTGATATAATAATGAAATGAAATATAATCAGACAAAAGCTAACACACTGGAATTGGACAAAAACAACAAACAGAAGGGCCAGATAGGAAGACAAGGCACAAGAAGCAGAGACCCACTTTTTCAAACACTGAGAAATCCCATAAAAATACCAAAAAAAAAAAAAAATACCTAACCGGAAGTCATAGTACAACAGTGCCCTGCTCAGCTGTCATCCAAGAGGCCTCCTCCCACAGCTGCTGCAAATATAGGTAAAGACCCACAGCCACCCCATAAGCAAAGTACGAGAGACCTTGGAATGCTCAGCTAGGAACATCAGATTCCTGCCTTCAAGGTTTAGGGAGCCCCGCAGAAGAGAACACAGAAGAAGTGTAAGAGTCAGAGGGGATGGAGAACATGAAGAAAACAATACCCTCTAAATGAACACCAGCAAAGCTCATATGAACTCATGGAGACAGAGGCAGCACGCACAGGGCCTGGGCCAGGTCTTTTGTGTATACATCCATCACTTTGAAGATTAGCGTGTTCATGTACTTTCTCAGCTCTGGTTCATTAAAAGGAAGCACAGCCAGGGCGCATGAAATAGACACTCATGGCTTTCCCTTTACATAACTTTCCAAATTAAGTAGCGAATCTACAAAAATATGAAGGGTCTCTGTAGTTCGGAGCAGTAGGATGAGACCTGTTTCATTTGCAGAAATAGCATCTGTAGGAATGACAGTTACAGCAGAAAAGTGGCATTGGGATTTGTGTAGATGGCATGGAATCGCTTCAGTGACAGGGCTCCTTACTACCCATGAGCGAAGCTGCCGGAGCGGAAGCGTCATCAGTGCAGACCCTTCAGATGTGCTGTTTGGAAGCATTGGTGAGAAGAAACCACAGTGATACCGTAACCATGGGACTTGGAACTAAGGGGCCACGTCTGAGTCAAGGTATTTTCCTTTACTTACTGCATGCTTGCAATAAATTCTCTCATCTACAGTAACTGTGAAATATATATAATATATATATATATAATCCCTAATATATAATAGGGATATTAATATCTGCCCTACAGACCCCTCTGACCTGCCTACAAGGATCACAATCAAAATGGGATCAATACATAAAAGGAACTCCTCCCCATCGGGAGGACACTCTTTCATAGACTTGACTCGAATTTACAGGTCTGGAGCTCATGGGAAAAACAAAACAAATATTCCCTCAAAACGAGATGGGGGAGGGGAGCAAGAGAGCTAGGGTACCATCACGAATAAGGACAGTTTGAGACGGCATTGCTCCTGCCCTGCCCTGTCTGACAGTGGAAAGAAACTGGCTGTAGCCACAGCCTCCACTTTCTAGGGCTGTTTAAGAGTAAGCTCTTGTGCCACAAATCCGGGGCGCATGCTAGAGGGTAGGATAAAATATCTCTTTCGGGGGTTTTTAAGAACCAACGCAAAGAAGACAGTAGCAACATAGAATAGTTTTAATTATGAAGCAACCCACAGGGTTAAAACAGTTTTAATCCCTTCTTTATGTGAGAGTAAATTGATGCTCAGAGACGGTAAGTAATCGCACCACAGGCCATTCAGTCAGGAAATGGTGGCGCCAGGAGGAGATGCTATCTTTTACGTTGCAAAGTCAGTGATTTTGGCTGTTTATATTGCAACAAGATTAATTTTTTGTGTTTTCCTATTAAAGCTTCCACTAGGTAGCTTAAGACAACAAAATTATTCCTTTATAAATTTATAGAAGTATATGTACTGATGAAAGTATCAGTTTTCATTAATAGAAGTATACATTCTATAAGCTTTAATATGATTTTCTGTTTAATACAGGAAATTTAATATCTCAGCTGTTGAAATCCCATACAGTTGTCATCAGACAATTAATTTATAATACACTGGCAAACCCCTAACGACAGGGCAAATAAATGTAGCTGTTCTAGGTATTATTGTAAGATTCCTTGGGTTCTTGTTGCAGCTGGCTAACTTTTTAAAAATGATTTCTTCATTTTTATTTTGTGTACATTGATGTTATGCCTGTATGTATGTCTGTGTGAGGATGTTGAATCCCCTGGAGCTGGAGTTACAGACAGTCGTTAGTTCTGGAACTGAACCCAGGTCCTCTGCAAAAGCAGTTAGTGCTCCTAACTGCTGAGTCATCTCTCCAGCTCAACTACTTTTATCTGACAAGTGGAATGGACCACCGCACCCACCGAACATTCTGGATGTTTCTACAAGAATGAAGTACGATCAGTATTTAAACTGGCAAACATTTTATAATACAGATTGCCCACTATAGTGTAGGTGGGCCCTATTTAATCAATCAGAGGCTGTAAAGGAATAAAGATTGCGCTCCTCTGAGCAAACAGGAAGGAATTCTGGTTCTTTTTTTTTTTTTTTTTTTTTTTTTTTTTTGGTTTCTCGAGACAGGGTTTCTCTGTAGCTTTGGAGCCTGTCCTGGAGCTAGCTCTTGTAGACCAGGCTGGTCTCGAACTCACAAAGATCCGCCTGCCTTTGCCTCCCGAGTGCTGGGATTAAAGGCGTGTGCCACCACCGCCTGGCGGAATTCTGGGTCTTAAATTGGTATATTGGCTCTTCCTGGGTCTCCAACCATCCAGTCCCCTCGGCAGATATTGAACCAGCTGGACTGTATATATCATCGCAAGAACCAAGTTCTGAAAATCAAATCTCTCTCTCACTCCCTCAAACACACCACTGCCCAGCTCCAAGCTGTGCTGCTCCAAATCTGCAGATCAACTACAGGTGACCACAGTGCAGGGGAAATTTAGGGGATGTGTGCCCCCCACCGTTTTCCCCTTTTATGTTTAAAAGTAGATTTTTTTTTTTTTTAAACTTTGTGTCAGCCTTCCCAGTGCTTGCAGATCCCCCTGTTGCGGGCTATTCAAGCATTCTCCAGCAGGGAAGGGGTTAAGGAGGAAACCTGTTGCTGGCTAGATTTCACTGCCACACAGTGTTCAAATGAATTCTAACTCCACTATTTAATTCATATCAGCAGAGAACACTCGCCCACATTTCTTGATTTTTTGTTTGTTTGTTTGAATGTTTTCGTTGGGTTTGCTTGAGTCTATAGCCCAGGCTGGCCTAGAACTGATGATCCTCTTGCCTCCGTCTCCCGAGTGCTGTGAATACATGAGCCACCATTCCTGGCACTTTAGTTAAGCTTCCAATTGAAATCATTAAATGGGTACAGAGTACTGATAACTTAAGAGGAGAAGGTTAAGGATCTTGTATCTAAGACAAAGGAATACATAGAAAATGACAGCTGAGCAATCTAGGGAACGGCTGTAGTGTGGCCAGTGAAACTCCATTTATTCAGGTGACATTTAGGGACTATCCAATGTCTGCCAGGCATTTGATAGTGAGAAGTCTTCATCCCTTCCTTAAAACTCTCACAATCAGATAAGGCAGATGAGTAATTCGTACTTCTCTAAATCACTACTCCTTAGTGATCAGCTAAATGATCCACACTAGTCACTTCAGATCTTTGCTTTCTTGGGCACTGTCGGTGACGTCTCTTTCACCGAAGCCATTCATCAAATGCTAAATATCAACTCTGCGCCAGATGATGGCCCTAATCTAGAGAATCAAAATGTAAGCCGAATACAAAAGGTTTAATCGTGAGAAAGGCACTTAATAAATAATCACACCCACAACTGAGTCGCGGTGTGTGCTTTGACAAGACACGACTGAGCAACCAGACAGCAAACCATCAGGGGACCTCATGTATACTAGGGGTTTAAAAGGACTTCCTAGGGGCTGCGGATTTGTTTCAGCTGTCCAGTGCTTGCCTAGTACATGCGCGCACACACACACGCACACATACGCGCACACACACACGCACACACACGCACGCACGCACGCACGCACACACACACAGGTGCAGGGGAGTCTTGTCAGTGCAGAGACAGTTTTAAAGAATGAATAAACATTTTCCAGGTGAACAGATAGGGAAGTGATGGGGGAAACTCCACTTAAAGGTACAGTGGTCATGAAGGATGTGTGTAGGAAGGAAGGGACTAGATGACACCAGGAAAAGAGGCAGGAGTGACGCTGGGGACAGGCGTTGAGAAGAAAAGATCCCCTCTAGCCGGGAGGTGGCGCATGCCTTTAATCTCAGCACTACAAAGTTACACAGAGAAACCCTGTCTCGAAAAACCCAATAAATAAATAAATAAATAATCAAAAAGAAAGAAAAGAAAAGAAAAAGATCCCATCTGTCAAGACTTTTCCCAGAAAGGGACCGCTGTTCTGGAGATAAAGGAATATAGAAGATACATTTTGGAATCCCAGGCTGATTGTTATGGTAAAGTGCAGGCCTTTTAGTTCCTTGGAAGAGAGGCATCCCTCCCTTCCCAGTGCTCTTTCATTTTTCCCTTACATGAATAAGCCACCTCGCTGGCCTGGCCCCTCCATCTGCTGAACAGGGTTTTGTTTACTTTTTACTTGGTTTTCCCAATATCACTATCTGCTCTTCAAGTCCCAGGCAAATTTTGTGTTTTTTCAATACCTTTGTTGCCCATGACACCTTTTCTCAGAATATCTCAAATGACTCTTCTTTGTTTGTTTTTGTTTTTGGAGACACGGTTTCTCTGTGTAGCCCTGGCTGTCCTGGAACTAGTTCCGTATATGCCTTGAACTCAGAGATCCACCTGCCTCTGCCTTCTCAGTGCCGGGATTAAAGGTGTGGGCCATCACGGACCAACTAAGACTCTTATTTTTGAACATCTGAAACACAGCAGAGGTCTGGAGAGAAAATTCAGTAGTTAAACGTACTTGCTGTTCTTCTGCAGGACCAAGGTTCACAATGACCCCATAACTACAGTGTCAAGCAATCCAACTGTCTTCTAATGTTAGAGGAACCAAGCGTGTGTGTCATATACTTATAACCATGAAGGCAAAACACCCATACACAGAAAATCAGCTAATTCATTTAAAATAAAATGGATTGTAAGAGACACTACTACCATGGAACCACGAAGAAAGTAAAAGCATTGCTGAGAAATTTGTGCAAAAATCTTTTAGTTCTCTCTATGAAGCCCTGAAGGACCTGGAACTTGTTTACGTAGACCAAGCTGGTCTTCAACTCCCATGGATTCATTTGCTTCTGCCTCCCATGTGGCACCATGCTGGGATTTTCTTAGGTCTTATGAAACGGTTGTTTTTCTGTTTGTTTTACATGAGAACTGGATTGCAATAATCTCTCTAATAACTATTTTTCCTATTGAATTTAAACCCAATAAAATATTCTTGATCTTAGAATACTAACAGCAGTTAAATTTAAAATATAAAATTTAGAACTGCGTACCTGCTCAGTGAAGGTAGGACATTATGATTAAGTTCATGCACAGTCAACAGTATCAAGCATGCTATGGTTACTGTGTCACCAATGGCAACTGGTGACCAAAAGCGCCTCTGACTGTAAATGCACTCTAACTGTAGAAATAAATAAACGAAGGTCTTAGAATTGGATAATCCTTTTCATATGAACAATAACCCGACTCTACTATGTTGTTTCTTTAACAATTGCTATTTCTACTTTGCCATATGTCCTTATTCATACTTTTAGAAACCACTAGTATACTTTTACTCTCCATTGAATGCATTCATTCATCAGCGTTCATTAAGCATCTGCAGAGATACGATATGTTTGAGGTTCTGCTCCCACAAACCATCGCCAATATAACCTACCTCCTCCCACCCGCAAAACCACAGATTGATGATACCATCGAAAACTCACTTGGGAAGTTATTAATTAAAGATCCAACTCCTGGCACTGCGACTGAATTCCTAAAATTCTCTCTCTGGCAGAATTCTCAAAGCAACTCTTGATAAAGCTAAAGTGTTGTTAACAGAGTTAACTGCAAAAAAAAAAAAAAAAGCATGAGCAAAGGCAGGTGGCGCATGCCTGCGAGCTCAGCGCTGGGAAGGCTGAGGCAGAATGGGTACATGCTTGAGACTGAACTTGTGTACATATATATATTTAGTTAGTTAGTTAGTTAGAGGTCAACTTGGATTACATACCGACACCCTGCTTAAAAACCAACCAAACAACACAACGCATGCACGCAAGCATGCCTGCCTGTATGCACACACGCATGCATCCGTACACACCGTGAACCATAGTAGCCAGATTTTAGGGTTGGACTTTCGTAAACGTGGGATACGTCTCACTTAAGAATTCCATATACTTGCAACTGGAATGAAAATCCCAAAGAGCTTCGCCACATGTTTGAAGTCTCACTCACCTGACAGCCTTCCTGGCCACGTCCTGGGGAGACAGGCAACAGTCTGCCCACTATTCTCTCAGCTTTCTCTGGAGCGGGGAGGATGACTTCAACTTGACTTAGCTGGTATGCCGGGTTAGGTAGTTCTTGGTTATTGGGAGAGGTTCTAGGTCTATGGCAGGCCGCTTGGCGTTGTCCCGGGCCGATCCCTTTCTACTGTTGCTGGGAGTGAAATCCACAAAACGTTCAAGATCTTGCCAAATGGGCCCTGAGAGGTGGGGTCAGACACCCAAGGAAGGAAGGGGATAATGCTGTCAATCCTCAGCTTTGGGCGTGCAATAGACATTTTCTCCTCTCTGGTCTGTGGTAACACCATTTACAACTGAAATGCAAAAGCAGGTGTGTGGTAAGAACTCAGTCAGCAACAGGAACTTGCACCCTGGGCCTGCAGGCTTTTTGGTTTTGCAGTACTACGGACCCAACCTGAGGCCTCTCACATGCTAGGCAAGTGCTCCACACCTGAGCTACGTCAGTTCTACCGCTCTCCGGCAGTTCTCTCCTTCATGCTGCTGGGTGAAGACTCAACAGGCCTAGTCCTGGGCTCGTCATGTGACCTCACAGACGCCAAAGAAGAGATAGAGCAGTACTTTGTGAAAGAACTAGTGGTTTCTGTGTTTTCAAAGTGCTGCTCAATCCGTTAAGAGCGCAACAAAATCAAACCAGCTAGGCTTTATCCTAGTTTTGTAGGTCAGACTGCAGGAGGTGTCCCAGCTAAATGCAAGTGTTGGTGGTGGTGGCTGTCTTATGTTCCTGGTTACTTAGTGAGTTAGCAGTCCGGACCACATTCCCCTAGAGCAGTGCTTCTCAACATTCCTAATGTTGTGACCCTTTAATAACAGATTCTCATGTTATGATGACCCCAACTAATAACTTTTTGTTGTTATTTCATAACTGTAATTTTGCTGTTAGGAATTATCATACATGTGTGTTTCCTGGTGGCCTTAGACACCCGGGGGTCCTGACCCACAGATTGAGAACCACTGCCCTAAGGTGTTCTGGAGAAGATAGCAGCTTTCTTCTAAGGTTCTTTCTGCACCACGTGAACTGCTTGGCAAACACTAGGCTGCTAGGTCACTAGGGCTTCATAGCACTCACAGTGATCGTTATGAGCTGGCACACTATCCGTACGGTATTTTTAATTCTTTGTAAGCCTCATACACTGTATTTTTATCATAGTCACCCTCCACTCCCCCAACTCCTCCCAGATTCCCTCCGCCGCCTGCTCATCCCCTTCCAACACCACATCCTTTTGTCTTGTTTTGTTTGTTTTTAAACAGCCCATGGGGTCCAATCTGTGCTGCCCACATACTGACCGCTGGAGTGAGGTGGACCTACATCCTAAATGCTGCTCTGAGCTTAGAGAGATGACTCCCTAACAGGATCTCAAAGTATTTCCTAGTGTGAGCAGGCAGGTGCCTTTTGTTTACTGAGGAGCAGCAAAGCTAGAGTTTGGCTAAGTTTGGGACCCAATAAGAATCTGGAAAGATGAGAATTGATACAAGTATGTTTATCAGAACGCTGCTGGAGCGCCGCTGGAGCTATGGATACAAATCAATACACAGGATGTTATTTGGCGGTCAAAACACTTCTAGAACAGAAACTATTTTGCTTTAGGTCCCAGAGACGGGCACCTGGTTTTGAGAACCACGTGTTGTTCCATCAGGGTAGAACTGCAGTAGAGGCCAACCACGTCTCTTCTGTTTTGTTTCCCGTCCTCTTTTAAGTGACAAACAAAATAAAATAATGGGTGCATGGCAAGAGATAGATTTCAATGAGAACCTGAGCACTAACAAGTGGGTCTTTTCAACTTAATTATATCTCTCCCAACGTCTGTGTTCCGGCGTGTGCATGCTCATGTACGTATAGGAGCTTATCCACATGTGTGTGCATGGTGCCACAGGACAGTCTTCGGTACCATCCCTTAGGTGTGTCGTTTTATTTTATTTTTTCCAAACTAGTAGGCTAGGCTTGCTGGTGAATAAGCCAGCCTCCCCAGCACTGGGATTACATGTGTGCACTATCATGCCTAGCATATCTGA
The DNA here is from genome assembly GCA_028555095.1 of Dicrostonyx torquatus. Classification (NCBI taxonomy): domain Eukaryota; kingdom Metazoa; phylum Chordata; class Mammalia; order Rodentia; family Cricetidae; genus Dicrostonyx; species Dicrostonyx torquatus. The sequence goes on from JAQHUG010000036.1 coordinate 9,701,850, forward strand.
CATGGGTTCTAGGGATTAAACTCAGGTCTTTGTGCCTGTAAGACAAGCATTTTACCAACTGAACTATTGTCTGGTTTTTGTTAGAAAGGTCTTTGTGAATTATATTTGAAAATTAAGAATGAATGTAGCTGAGCTGTAGATGAAGTTCAGAGCAAAAAAAAAAAAAAAACCTACTGGAAAACAAAGCACAAGAGAAGCTAAGGCAGGACTGCCTGTAAGAGGCCAGCCTGGGCTACATTACATAAAGAAACAAGCAAACAAGCAATCATAACAAATACAGTTAGCCAAATATTTCTCAAACTCCTGCACGTTTGAGTTGGGATTGACTAAGGTCTGACCTTGGAAAAGCATTTCACTTAATGAGTGGTGCGGATTCTGTTGCAATTCCTGTAGCAACATCTTTCCTACCTACCTGCAGCCACAGCACAGATGTGGGGTGGAAACCAAGCCCACTGTGAGATTATGTCCTTCCTTCTTTCTTCCTGTGCTCTTACAACACAAGGCTTGCTAGAACCGCAGTGGCCTTCCCATCAGATTGCCTAGCCCTGATTCCTATGCGGTAGGCATTCAGAAATCAACTGACCAGGCTGTGGGCAGTAATTCCAGCCCTCCAGAGAGTTACACACAGCTAAGAATCTGAGACCAGCTCGGGGTGGAGTCAATGTCTCAATAAATGAAGGAATAAACCCGAACTGCCATGTGGTTGTTTTGCCCTTCATCCATGTTGAATGAATGCTTTACCAATCAGTGCAATTCCTCTGTGTATCAGCAACTGTTTAGAGAAATAAACTCTTGTAGATACGATAAAGCAGTAAAAGCCTCCATCCAGCCAAGCCAGAGGCCAAAGCTCCATTCTAATTTCCTTTATTTCCAACAGGGAGTTATCAAAGACAGACTAAATCAGTCAAAATATCTCCTGGCCATCGATGGATGCGTGAGCCCGCTCAAATGCTTACGTGCTCCTTCTGTGAGCTGCCACATCCCATCCCCATTATATTTTTGTCGGTGTCTCTTTGTGTCAGGCTACGTTGTAAGCGTCCCTTATGAAGCCCAGCCTAGCAATCTTCTTTCTGGGATTGCAGGCATGGTCACTATGGTAGAACTGGTGTGTGTGTGTGCGTGTGCGCGCACGCACACACACCAGGTGTACACACATGCGCATACGTGTTCATGGGTGTGTCCGCGCACCTGTGAGGTCTGAAGTGAAAGCGGAGTATTTTCCTTAATCACCCTTCCCCATTCATACTAAGACAGAACTAACCTAGGGGTCCCATCTCTGCATCTCTGTTTAGGGATTACAAGTAGCAACCATACCTTCCTTGCCTGGCTTCTGGGTACCTGAATTCCAGCCCTCAAGTTGGGTGGGGCAAACACTCTCTACCGAGCCACGCCCTCAGTCCTCTTGGTCTTTTTTGACTCCTGGTTAGTAACTACTTATTCTGACCCGAGGCATAGAGCTATTGGTAAACATTTTCAGTATTCACAGGTGATGGAACCAAGTCGGGGAGGCCTGGCATCTAAGCCGGTTTGTAGGACTGCTTACCTCCAGCCTAATTGCTTTCCTTTTGATGAATAGCCAAACCAGTGATGAAAATACCTCAGATGTGTATTTTCACCAGGATGACCACTGTTCAGCCAAACCAGGTAGACCTTGATAAAATTCTGACCTGATTTCCTCAGTGGTGAAAAATAATGCATTCCTCCAAGTTAAAATAGAAATTAATATGCTCTTAATATTGATACAGTCAATAGATTAGTCACTGACAAAATAACTGATTTTCATATTTGTTTTGCTTAAGACGGGGTTTCCTGTGTGCTAGACTGGCTTTGAACTCAGTGTGTAGCCAAACTCTGAACTTCTGATCCTCCTGTCTCAACTACCGAGAGCCAAAATTACGAGCTTGTACTTCCATGTCTCATTTGTGTTATTCTAGAGGTTGAAGTCAGGGCTTTTTGTAGGACACCAAGTACTCTGCCGGTTGAGCTGCACCTCTTAAAATGTCTTTAGTAAAACAGTCCAACATATCAGTAAGATTAAAAAATGTGGTTTTGTGTGCCTGGGTCTCTCACACACATTAAACACTCTATCCTGCGCTAGATCTTGAGTTCAAAACAAATTACTCTTTGATCTAGAATTTAATCATTATCAAAACTAACTTTACACCCATGCTGTGGTCCTTTTGGACTTAGAAGGTAAATGGTCACTTGTGGATATAACTGAAATTCCAAGTCCAGTAAACCTCTGATTACACACACAATAAATGACAACCAGCCTACTTCTTGGCGCTGTGTGACAAGCTAACTCCTTTAACTGACATCACCAATCCCTTAGGTACTCTAGAGCTGAGCAGTCCTTGGGACAGACGTGTACTGGAGAAAGACGTTATGCCAACAGTTGGGTTTGGCTTGTTTCTTTCAGACAATCCCCAGAGCATGCTCCAACATGGCAGAAATTTGGCAAGGCTTTCAAATCTCCTCCTCAAAACACATAAATGAATGTTTCAAATAGCAGCAGTCAAGTTGTCATTGGTAAGCGAATCTCAAATGCAGAGTAAACACAGGTTTAAGAAAAAAATTTTAGAACAAAATAAATTTTATGTAGCTATCTCAAGATTTAGCAGGTATTTTTGCCTATATTGTTACTTTTCATCTATTACACCAAAATATGGACCCACTGACTCACTGTATTTTACTGGGATCTTCAAGTGTCAATAGAAACTGACACTTTGAGATTATTATGCCTCCCTATCTGTTCCCAAGTGATTACATTTAACTCTTAGCACAAAGAATGTTAGACCCAGCTATTTTTAATCTATCTAGTCATAAACATTTAATTTCTATATGCTAATGAATTCTATACTGGTGTGAATAAATTCAACACTGAAGAGGTCGGTTAGAAACTCCTTGAAGAATCCAAGTTCCCTTTGTACTTTAAATAAATTAATTCCACCAGCACTTGACCTATTTATGTATCAAGTCCTCTATTTGAAATTCATTTAATCATTTAATATCCAAATCAGTGAGCATGTTTGCTATCAGAGGTCATTAAAAGCATGCTCAACAAGAACCCAGTCCCTAGGTCAACAGCCCCGGACTGTGGGTAACTGGCTGTGGAATGATGGCAGATGCAAATCTCTGGGGCCACACCAGAGGTTCTGATTTGGTAACTAAGAAAGTTTTTAATCTAACTTCAATAAACACTCGATGGCATCTGCGGCAACTTGTGTACAGAATACTCTGAATACTGCTTACATGGTCCAAGAAAATTCTGACTTTCACAATTTTTACACTCCCCCCCCCAAAAAAAAAGCTCGCCCTATGCATAAGGCGCTATGATGAACAATGCTAATTAGTCAGAATTACTGCGCTTTACAAATCTTTTAAGACGACCATGAGTAAGAAACCTTGCTTCATTTTCCAACTTTCTAATTCTTCCTTAAATCACCAATGAGACATTTAAGCACGCACATTAAATCCAGCATTCCACGAACGTTCCGTATCTCCCAAGTTGAAGCTAAAAGTAAACAAGCAAGCTCTAAATTAATTGAATCTTGTGTTGTTTGGAGGAAGTTCAGAGGACTGAAGGTCCTCAGAGTTTAGGGAGCCATAGGGTTCCTTGAAAGCCCATTTTCAAAAACAAAACAGAAGACAGCTTGTCCTAAGACCTCTTCACACAAGAGGACAGGAAACAAGAGATTAAGCTGTAATGGCAGGTAAATAATTTCCCAGACTTCCGGGGATTCTTGGCAGCAAAATGTTATGCTTTTGGGAAAAAAAAAATCACCAACCACAAAGTGACTAATATTTGTCAGGATAGGCTTGCAGCAGCTTGAGGTGTCTTTGTTCCCCAAGGTCAGCTCTGAGCACACTGACTTTTTGCCTTACTGCACCTTTTACACGGGAGCAATATTGAGTAACTTCCTATGTAATTTGATCCAGTAGGTCAGACAGAGAAACTGGCATACTTGGATTTGAATTACTTGACCAAGGGAGTATGAACAGTCCTTCCTACCAAATGCCTGAATCCAAACAGCATTTTTTAAAATGTTTTCTCCCCCAACACCAAGAATCTGGTGTGACGGTGATAAACTGCAGAATCTAAACCAAATATACACTAAAAAAAAAAAAAAAAAAGAAAAAGAAAGAAAAAAGAAAACAGCCGTGACCAGCTAAGTCAAGGAAACATTTGTTCCATTGTGAAGATCCATCTGGGTATAGGTTTGTTCCACGCTTGACACTCAGGACTTGAACAAACTTGTTCCTCTAGTTTTGAGGATCTTTGACGTTCACTTTTCATACTGTACGTTAGGGAAAAATTCTAACCATTAATCTTTTTTGGAATGTCTTCTAAAGAAGCTCAAAATAAAAGCACAGAAATGCCCTGTAGAACCAGGGCAAGCCAAAGGACGTTCTCATAAACTTAAAGGAGCTCAGACTCTAACACTCGGTTGTTTTCTGTCTTGAAGGTAGCATCACCTCTGAGAGCCACCGGACTTGCCTACTTTAAAGCAGCTGTCGTAAAGGGGCCTTGTCCAGAGAGGCAAACTATTGGAGAATGCCTTGGCAGAAAACATGGCTTCTTGCATTTGAAAGAAACAAAAACAAAACAAAACAAAACAAAAAAAACCCAGGTAAAATAAGATAAAACAAGCTCAGTTTAATTTCAAACGTTAATATATTTTCTATTTTATATTGAACATATGCATCTGTAACCCCTCATTTGCAGCAACCGTCACATCCTCATAGAAGGGGCGAAATTTATGATGCCTCTTAAAATAAATATTCTTTTTTTTATAAAATAATAAAACTTCAAATAAATATTCTTTACACTAAACAATATGTTGAAAAAATTAGAAAATAAAGGCTGAATTTTACTGTAACTGTACAATATACATCAAGTCCAAAGGGAGATCAGAGTCTTACAGCAAAGGCTTCCTGTAAGGCAAAATACAATCTAAAAACATACTGACTGATTCACATTCTTCCGAATGTACAACATTATTAGTATAATATTTTGTGACTGTGCTATGGAGTACAGCACAACTTGTTTTTCACAGTTGCAAATATTATCGTATATACAAAAATATAGCACATTATCTCTGGAGAAAACAACGGGGGGGAGGGGAGGGAGAGTCGTCTGGTAACTTACAAATTTTGCAAGGACTATACAAACGAGAACCTTTGCCTAGGAGTGTCTCTGCTGCTTTAGCTTCTGCAGTATGTGGGTCACCAACTTCCACTGCCTCTCCTCGGAGCTCCATTAGCTGAGTTCTAACAAGCGTATCAGTTAAAATGGCACATGGACCAAAAAAAAAAAAAAATAAAAAAAATAAAAAAAAAAAAAAGCATCTCACTGCAAACGACAAATACTCTATCCCTCTATTAACAGTGCCGAGATTACAGCTGTTTATTTAGTTGGTTGCATATGTGTGTTAAAAAAAAAAAAGGTGGAGAAACAATCCTTATTACTGTAATATTCCTGATTAATAATGCTATGTTGGCTTTTCAAAGTTCCTGGGGGGGACAGTGGGAACTTTGCAGCAAACCGTGTTTGAGTTTTTACAACGGCATCCGGGCCTGTTCACTCGATCATAACACCCCTGGCACAGCTTAAGGCAACCCTTGGCTGGAAGGTAACACCATAAACAAGGCAAAAATAGAGACATGACACCCATCGCCGACCATCGAGTACAACAATGAGACTGGCTGCAAGAACACGGGTTGTCAGCACAATTGTCCTCGTCGTCGTTGGAGCAGTGATAGAAGAGACCTTTCACACAGCACACACAAGTCCCATAGTCAATGACGTTCTGGGCTGAGCAAAGGCACTGCTTGTCACAGATCCAGTCCGACGGCAGGGGTCTCGGGTAGGTGCATTCCTTACATTTGCACTTGCCGCAGTCCTCACACCTGTAGGCATGCAGACCCAAATCTTCCTTACTCAGTGGCTTAAGCTCACCGGGCTTGAGCTCAGACTTAGGTTGCACCCGGATGATCCCATCAGCAGCAGCAGGCCCCGGGGAGAAGGAAGATCCTAACAGCCTCTGTTCTGAGGAGTTGCTGCTGGAACTTGTCCTTGGACTGCTCCGAGACCCTGAGCTGACGGTGCTGATGGATCTGGACAGAGGGGCCCTTGAAGAATGAACCTGCGAGGGCGGGAGCCTGGGTGGCTGGCGGTGCTCGGGCAGACCGTGGAGTCTTTCGTGCTTGTGCTGAGTGGAGGGGCGAGGAGCAGGCTTGAGCCCAGGTCTTGGGACCACGGTGGGCCCCTCTGTGTACTCATTGGTGTTTCGGATGGCTCTGATCTGATCCAGAGACAAGACATGCACCTGCTGCATGAGGGCATCTCTGGGGTCCGGCTCCCCACGCTGCCTGCCACTGTCATGGGGCGCCTGCAGCAGAGGCTGCGACCCGCTGCCACTCTGAGCTCTGGCCTCCATCAGGTCTCGGCAGTGTGTTCACTCCAGCAGGCTTAGAACACATCTGAACTCCTGGGGAAACCAAGAGGAAAGAAAATGGTTTACACTCTTCAGACTTCCCACTCTCCACCCACCAGAGTTGACTCTTCACTTCCCACATGCCCCGGAGAAATGGGACTGGAAACGCACCGTGAGGTCGAACAGTCAAATGATCAGGGCAAGCACTCGAAAGTGAAAATTATGGCCAGACACTCACAATCCTGGAATCTCAAAATATGCAGTGACACAAAGCTAATCTTTGTAGGGTCACTTAAGTAACAATCTTTAATCAAAAAAACATGCAACTTAAAGGGCTCGGGTTCAGTGGGAAAACTGGAAGAAAGCAAACGCTCAAAGTCCTACCAACATTTTCAGCGGTCAAACACCTTTCCGATTTCCAAACGGGTTTAAATCTGCCATGATCCTTCTTACATTCAACAGAAATAAATCCCTACAACAGCCTGAGTTGTCCAGGCAGTACCTTTTCCCAATCTCAGATGATATGAAAGTATATTCCGAGGACAATTAAGGTTGCATTTTTAAATAAAGTAGTACAAAGTTACAGAATTAAAATAAGTCATTTCGATTCCCATTAGGTACCACAACAAACTCCTAGGACAAGAGCAAAATGTATTTCCCACAGCTCGGGAGTTAACTATTCTACAGGCCTATGGCTCTAGCCTTAGATTCTCAATCCCACTTACTCTTCCTGCTTCATAAATAAAGCTTGCAAAAAAAAAAACCCACGTTATTTCCTCGTTTTGAAAAATACCCAGCAACACGAAGCAGTAACAGCAGTAGGAAAAGCTTTAAAACCCGTAGTGTCAAGGTTGGAACCTGTCATTCTGTCAAGTAATCGCTTAAGTTACAATCAGACTTAGATTTAAAAAGTACCACCCTCTCCCAAGCCCCCATAAAAATACAAAGGGAAATAAGCAAAAACAGACTTTTAATCCACCCTTTGCTTTTTGGAAAAGGACAGCGAACAAGGCAGGTGTGACAAACGCCTCCTAATTCCGAACTAGGCTGGGCTGGAAACCGACCTGCTCACCTCCAACTGCCAGGTACACAAGGCTGGTTCTTTGCTTTCACTCCATTTATCGGCTCTATCTGCGCCCCCCTCCCCACAGTCCTCAGCAGGTGGGACTCAGCCAGGACCCCGGGGACTTTTCCCCAGGCTGACTGACGCTTCGAGGGGCCAGGGCGGCCCCTCCTGCGTGCAAGCCCCAGAAGCTCAAGCAGGCAGGGGGCGCGGGCACCTCCGAAGGGGACGTGTCGTGAAATGCACGAGCACACTTTCCCCTCCTCCACCCCCTCAGCTAAAATTTCCCCCAACCCGAGAGAACTGCCAGCCAGTCCCAAGAGGGGGAGCCACTCCAACACGCCCACCCCTGCAGCAAGGTCACCACAAGGTGTTTCTGCGAAGGCCCTCAAAACGCCTGTCCCCACAAGTTTCCAAATCCGACGCCTGGAGGAAGAGAGCCGGGCCGGGACGCACAGCTTGCATAGAAGTCTGTGCACCCACGCTCCCAGAGAAACTCCAACGTGCAAAGACCGAAGCTAGCACTGTCTACAATCTGCACACGCCTACCTCCTTTTAGATCAAGAAAAAGACATATTTCTTAAACCGAAAGAAAAAAGCTTTATCCAGAGCCTCACTGCACACGCCAGGCTCGCAGGGCTCGGACCCCTGGGATTGGAAACTTTCCGAGAGGACTTGCTGTGGAAGAAGCATCTTTCGGGTGGGAAAAAAAGTGATTTCTACCGTTCCCCGGCCGTCTCCCTCGCAGGCCCCCTCCACCCCTCTGCGCTCTCCCAGTTCCTCTCCCTCCCCCTCTGAGTGCTTTGAAACCCCCATTAAGAACAGTGTGTGAGCAGACTAAGGATTAGGGGAAAGGACTTCAGCACTAGGGTGGGGCAAACCGACACAGAAACCCCTTTGTAAAAACGCGTTAAGACTCCAAATCTTGAAAACAGTAACACAAGAGAGGGAGGGGGAAAACTAGCCTTTTTCTTTTTTCTTTTCTTTTTTTAAAGTCACCTACTTTCAGGTAATGGAAAACGATCGCGACCACTTGATAACTCTCTTCCTGTGCTAGGTCAGTCCAAGCGTCCAAAAGAAAAAAGCATGACCCAGGCCGACCAAGAAGAACGGAAAAGAGAAAGCCACACTTCCGAACCGCAGAGACGCGGCGCCAGGCTGGGCGACGCTCCCACCCGCACCGGGCTAGACTGTCCACACCGGACAGAGGCGGGGACTCCCTCCGCCTGGCAACCTACCCTCTGCTTGTCCGCCGGGTCTTCTGCCCCGGTGAAGTGAGGTGAGAAACCCAGTACCTCAGCCTCACAGGCGCCCCCCGTCGCAGGATAGGCTTTCCTATAACTTGGCCTTATACCGAGAGGAGGAACAGGTTACCAAATGTTAGAGCCTGCAACGGCGACCTGGATAAGGCAGGGCTCTCAGCGACTAGATCGCCGCCAAGGCAGGGGTAGGAGCAGGAGGCAAGGGAGCCGTCCTCCGCCCCGAACCCCTAAGGGAGAGCGGTGTCGCGGGGTGGGGGGTGGGGGGGACACTACCGACGCACCCTGCAGCCCGGCCGTGGCCGAACCCCTGTCCTATGCGAAACGGATCCGCAGGGCAGCTTTCCCGATCCTCCCGGGAAGCCTACGGGTTTAGGGGGAGAGAGGAACCCTGACCCCACTCGCGTCTGGCTGGGGCTCCAGGAGGGGAAAAGCCAAACGCTCCTCACCGTGATCGCGGCTCTGCACCAACCCCTCTCCCTTGGATTCTCTTTTTTTCTGCGATGTGCAAATAAATCCAGTCCCGATGCAAACTTTTTCTTTCTTTCCGAACTCTGCTTCAAGTCCAACTTCCAAATAATCGGTGGGAGGAGAAAAACCACGGGAGAATTTGGAACCCAATCCTCCACCGTAGGAACCTTCCCGGATTTCGGGTAGAGAGATGACCTCTCTTCCAGAAGCGCACGCGGAATATTTCCTTTTTTTTCTTTCTTTCTTTTTTTTCTCAATGAACAAGAGGCCGAAGCGCCGGGGTTGGCGAGTCTCTTTTTCCTGGTCGACGAGAGAAAAGAGAGGCGAACACGGCCTTACAAAGAACCCAAGGCCAGCTCGCCAAGTCCTGGGGGCCCCGGGCTGCTTCCGAGCGGAGGCTGGCGCGGGGCCGCGGGCCGGGCCGGGCGCGCGCGGGGGCCTGGGCGCTGCGCGCTCCGCCGGCCCCGTCCTCCGCTAGCACTGCGGCGTGCAGCTCTCGCTCGTGCAGACTGGGCGTTGTGGAGGCGCGGCGGCGAGGCCGAGGCGGGGGCGGGGGTGCGGAGGGGGGAGGAGGCGGGGGGGGGAGGGAATAGGAGGAGGGTCTGGGGCCCGGCCGGGGATGGGGATGGGGGGGCGCGCCGCTGGCCTGCGCCCTCGCCTTTCCGGAGGAGGCAGGGAGCTCTGCAGCGGCCGCGGCAGCAGTAAATGGCGTCATGTGGATCCGAGGCGGAACAGAGCAGTTGTTGTCCCAGAGGATATATCGCATCCGGTCCCAGCTCATTGGCTCCGCGGGGCTACATTCACTCACACTCCAGCGCCCGCCAGCGCTCCGAGCCGCAGGAGGCATTCAAAAGGGCAACCGCGCCGCCCCGCGCGTCCCCAGTCGCTCCTGCAGCCGGGGCGCCGTCACGCGGGGCGCCCGCGGGGCCGCTCTGGCCACCGCGAGGTCAGTTTATCTAGTTACAAGGAAACACTGACCTTAAGGCTCCCCCCACCCCCCACCCCCGGAGGCTACGAGCGCGAGCCAGAGGCTAGGCTCGTTTAGGGAACTTTCTCCCTCGCCACCGGGAGAGGAGGAGGAACGTTGCAAACTCACCCGGCCGCACAGGGTTAGCGTGGAAAGCGAGTGGCAAGCTTTTAGATTCGATTCGGAATCCATTTCGGTTCTGCCTTCTCGTCTCCTTCGCCCGCCCCACCCCCCTCAATGCCCGGGGGGCGAAGCCGAGGGGGGGGGGTGGAGAGCAGAAGCGGGAGGGAAAGGGGAGCGGGAAGTGAGGTGGGAGGGCTATTGGTTTATTCTTTGTCTACTGGATTAACCCGATTATACACCGGGCACCAGCACACACCGCCTCCCCCACCTCCGAGCCTTGTACGGGAGGGACGGGACGGAATGCAGATTCGGGTTTCAAGTCCCTTCTGCTCTGACTGGGATTGGCTTTTGACTGTGTGGACTTGTAGTTTGTTAGAATTTCATTTTTAAGAGAGATTATCTATAGACAGAGGCCTTTTGAAGACTTTTTTTTGTATTGTTTTGCTCGATGCAAAAGCCTTTTAAATTAATGCAGTAATACCCACGCGATTACTCACGGCGACATCATGGACTTCCGAAATAGGGAGAGGGGGAGAAGCTGACTGTTCCCTGCAGAACTGAATTCCTCCTTCGCAAAACCGTAAATAAAACAAGAGTCATCTTTCAAATCTCACTATTTGTCACCTAGAACATTCTCAACAGTTCCTCTTGTTCGTTTTGGAAGTGGCCTATGGCGAACCACTTAAGTAAGAAAATACGTACATACATACATAGGATCTGGCCGCTGCTGGACTAAGAAAGGTGCCTGCACGTGGAAGCACCCAGCCGGTAACTGAAACAGCCACACATTAATGTTGCAATTTTAGCTCAGAATTTACAGGATGTTTTTCCTTTATCGGAAAGTACTTGCTGGAAGGTCAAAATTCCCGCACAGCACCTGCGACCTTGCGCCAGGCGAGGTTCGAGCCGCTGAAAGCCGGCGCTTAGAGAAACGTGGAGTTTGGCTTCTCTCGCTCCAGCCCTCATCTGCTCGCTGCTACCGTGGCCTCCAACACTTTTGGGGGACGTATCTCTCCAGATTGTCCCTGTCACGTCATTTGCCTCGCTTGCGCTCTCGCCCTGCCCTCTCCGTGTTTCTCCACGCTCGTCTCTTTTGCCTGGGCTTTGGAACTAGAGATGGCAGGGGAAGTGGTATGCGTTATTTCCGGGTGCTGGGCTACGTGCCCCTACCCCACGGCCGAGGGTGGAAGAGGCTCGGTCGGCCGGCTCCTTCGCTTCCCAGAGACTTTGGGCTCAGGACAGCTGGGCCTCTCGGGCCACCGCTGCTTCTCGGCGTCCGAAACTGTGGAGTATCTAGCAGGCGAGCGCAGGAGTCGCTGCGCTTCCCTTTGGAGCCACCAGGGGGCGTGCGCCAGGCGCGGGGCTCGAGTTGCTTTCTTCTTTAGGACTGTGCGGGCTGGAGGGGTTTGCCTTTCAAAGGGTGGTTCTGGTTGGCTTCGGGATTTTTAAGAGATGTATAGTATAATCACCACGCAAGGTGGCATTCCTTGCCACCTATTCCCTTTGAGATTGAGCTGCTTCGATTCCGAAGAGCGTTAAGTGTTCATTCAGCCCAGGAGCTCGTGAGGTCAAAGGCAGGTTGTGGCAAGGCTGCTGGTGTGTGACCAGCAAGGGGCTGAAGCAGAGCTGGCCAGAGAAACGCCTCCCCTCACACCCTCGCACCCGGTGGCTGCTTCTAAGGAGACATTTGCCCCATGCCATTTCCTCCAGAGCTGCAGGAGCTCTGCCAAGAGGTCATTAGGAATCAAAGCATAAAACAGAATTTAAACCAGGAACTTCCGGATGCTTGGGGAAGAATCTAAGAATGCATACTTAGAATGCATAAATTAGAAAGGATTTTAAGTAATAATCTACTTCCCCCTTTTTTTTTTTCCTCCAATAACCCCCGCATTGCTGCTTAGGAAAACATTTTACCTGAAACCTAAGACCAAAATGAATGTAGGAATCTATTGGATTCTTTTAAATTATTCCTTAGTCTTTATCATACTTACTAATATTGTTTATCAGTGAAGTGTGGAAGGTACCATATTGAGCTTCCAAAGACTACTTCCAAAAGACTTTGTGCACACATTGTATATGCACAATGTGGGGTTTCATGAAGCCATTGTGCCTCATAATCAGCTATGCTCCCAAATTAAAACTGGCGTTAATTGTGGAAGAGAATCCGGGATAATGGCAGAGCTCAGAAGAACAAGAGAAAGCTCATTTTCAGATTGTGTTGTGGAAAGTTCTAGAAAGAGAATCCTGATACAAGCGCTGATTTTACCACTTGTCAAACGCTGTAAAACAAAAGACAGCAATCACAAACAAGACCTGGGATCTCCACGGTGCACTGATGCTCACCTCCACCCAGGAACCCTTCAAGTAAGGCACCTCCCCCGTGAGGGCCGTGGATGAGACTCTGTTGTGTGCTAGTGAGTTCTCAGCTCTGCCTTCGTTTCTTGAATTCATTTATTTGTAATTCATCACTATTGTCTTCTCCATTAGTTGGTTTTAAGGAGGCAGAATATAAACATTGGTGAATTTCACCTCCTCCAATCTTTGCTAGAGGGTAGTGAGGAAGATTGGAACAGTCTGATTGGGATTGGAGTTGTGTTGAGTGAGTTGAAATCTTGTTAGGACTGTCCCAGCCAACTGGCCTGAGTGGTTGGGTTTTCTTTAAATGGGAAAGGTGTATCATTAGACAGCTCTCCATCCCGTTTCTTTCTGAGAGTTGACCTTCCTAGCTTCAGTCTCAGTTTTGAAAACCTAAGAGAAATCTTGCAAACATACAGTGTATATTAAGACAAAGAATTAATAAGAACTTAGACATTTTGTCCTATTACTAAAGGAGGTGGGTTTTTTCTCATTTTTATTTTATTAATTTTTTAAAGTGTATTTCTTTATGTGTATTGATATTTTTCCTTCGTGTTTGTCTGTGTGAAGGTGTCAGATCCCCTGGAACTGGAGCTACAGAGCTGTGAGCTGCCACGTGGGTGCTGGGAATTGAACCCTGGGGCCTTTGGAAGAGCAGTCAGGGCTCTTAACCACTAGACCATCTCCGCAGCCCCCAGGAGGTGGGATTTTTGATTGTTGGTGTTGTACTCCTATGAGAAGACAGTACAGGACACAAGAGTGTATACTGTTTCCAGGGGTTACAGTTTGGACCTTACAGCCCTCATTTCTTTTCACAGTCCAACTGGGACAGTCAAATTCATCTGTGCAGGGACTCTTCAAGGACCTGTAGCAAAGCACTTGGCGTGGGGGGGGGGGCCCTTTTGATTTGGCAGCCAGGACTGTTATCATTTTACATTTTGAATTTCTTTGATTCCTCACATTCTGTTGGTATTGCCTCCAGGAGGGGAATTGGGAGTGGCTTCAATAAAGAAACATTCAAAATAGACCACTTGACGTCTTATCTAGCTTGCTTAGAGGACTGGAAGCAGTTTATCTCTGAATCTGACCTCCTTTGCAGACATCCTTTATCCCTAACTAAACTGGGTGCTCCGGCTGAGCTCTAAGGTTACAAGGCAAGGAGAGTGGTCTTGATAAGTGACCTTGAGCGGCAGGCTCCAGGGGGCTGGTGTTTTTCAAAGTTGTTAGTTAGCTGGAATCTCCCTGTGGTTTGTGCTGGTTAATGGACGAGTAGTCCTGCTAGATGCTTGCACATGGCTACCACTAATGCTGCAAACTCAGATGGGGGCTGAAGGAACGGAAGGATTGTCCTGCTGACCTCAGGAGTTTTCCTGTTGCTTTTTCAATATATTTGTCCTTTGAATTAAAGATTAAACTTCTTTTGTGGGACTAATCTAATCCTTTGTCCTTCCCTCTTTACATTTACTTTTCTATGTGTTCCTTAACATTTGATCCTTTTTGTTATAGAACCTTAAAAAAAAATAAGTGCTAAAGACTAATATAAATGAGAATCAGTGATGGGCATTAGTCTTCAGATAGCATTGGGAATGTTTAGGAAGATTCGGTTTCTGAATACGTAGGATTTTTTTTTAATTTGTTTATTTATTATGTATGCAGTGATCCACCTGCATGTATGCCTTCAGGCCAGAAGAGGGCACCAGATTTCAATACAGATGATTGTGAGCTAACATGTGGTTGCTGGGAATTTAACTCGGGACCTCTGCAAGAGCAGCCACTGAGCCATCTCACCAGCCCAACAGGATATTTTAGTTTGACTTTTAGACAAGGTCTCGCTAGGTAGCTAAGTCTGCCCTGTGACTCTGAGGGCCTAGCGCTTGTGCCTCGCAAGTGCTTAGATTAGAGGCAGGATGGGGTCCAATCTGTGGATATTTTAATCGTATACTTCTCATTGTGTGAGCATTGGATCCAAGGGTGCAGGAAGTTCAGACTGTTCTCTGGGGAAGATGTAGTCCAAAAATCTCCACCACCACGGTTATTTTAGTATAGACATCAAAATATTAAGGCCAGCAGCCAGTTCCAAATCTCAGTGTGCGGGTTACATATGCCTGGCTTGGTGACTGAAGAACGACTGTATGCAGATTTAGGTTATCCTCATGGGGAGGAAATGTCTTCAGGTTGCTCTTATTGCAATATCGAGAGTTCTATGAAGCAGCTTTTAAAGTTACGCTTGAAAGACCAGACTATGCCAAAAATCCTAAACGTTTTTGTTTGGGTCCTGGAATTGAAACAGAGTTTTTTTGGATTTTTGTTTGTTTTGCTTTTTGTTTTTCAAGCCAGGGTTTCTCTGGGTAGTCCTGGCTGTCCAGGGTAACCTGGAACGCAGAGATCGCCTACCTCTGCCTCCCGAGTGCTGGGATTAAAGGCGTGTACCACCACTGCCTGGCCAGCTTCATAGATTCTAACACGAATACATCTATAGCTTAAGTGTGTGATAAATGTTGTAGGGTTTTTCTTTTTCTCTCTCTCTCTTTTTTTTTTTTCTCCAGAAAGGAGGTTTCTGTGTTTGTTTGGTTTGCTTTTACTGATTCTTTAAAAAGAAAATATTCCAGTTCTATTTTCAATAAAGTAAATTAAAAATTTTGCTTAAGTTAATTTTTTTCAACTTTTAATTTTGGAAAAGCAAGTGTCTGGGAGCTGGAGAGATGGCTCAGCAGTTAAGAACACTTCCTGCTCTTGCAGAGCATCTGGGTGTGGTTGCCAGCACCCACACCACAACCCTCAACTGCCTGTGACACTAGTTCCAGGAGATCTGGTGCCATCTGCTGGCCTCAGAGGACCTGATGATGCCTATATAAGATGCCCGTCTATACCTGCAGGCACAGCAACCATCCATGTAAAATAAAAATAAATACATATTTTTTTAAAAAGTATCTGTTTATTTTTTTTTCTTTCCTCTGTTTTTCAGACAAAATCTCAGTGGTCCCAGGGTAGCATGTGGCCAGAGGATGACATGGAACATCTGTGCCTGTCCCGTGGACTGCTGGGATTTTACAAGGATAAACTGCCACCTCCCATTTATATGCTACCATCTGAGTCACATCCTCTGCCCTGGATTCTTTTTTTTTTCCCCCAAACAGGGTTTCACTATGTAACCCTTGCTGGTTTGGAACTCACTGTAGATCAGGCTGACTCTGCCTCTTGATTGCTGGGATTGCACACTTGCTCCGGAACACCCAACTGAATTTGGGGAAGGTGTCACAGAATTGAAGTCATTTTGCTACTGTGAGGATATATTTGTTTTTTAAGACAAGGTTTCTCTATGTGTTTCTGACTGTCCTGGAACTCATTCTATAGACCAGGCTGGCCTCGAATTCACAGAGACCCACCTACCTCTGCCTCCTTGAGAGTGCTGGTTTAAAGGCCTGCATCACCAGCGTTCAGCCTGAATTATATTTTTTTGATGCTGGTTAGAAAAAAAAAGGCTTTATGCTAGGCAGTGGTGGCACACGCCTTTAATCCCAGCACTCGGGAGGCAGAGGCAGGCGGATCTCTGTGAGTTCGAGTCCAGCCTGATCTACAAGAGCTAGTTCCAGGATAGGCTCCAAAGCTACAGAGAAACCCTGTCTCGAAAAACCAAAACCAAAAAACCAAAAAAGGCTTTATGGAAATTTTATGGTACAGGTTATAGGGAATAAAGAAATTAGCAGGCATATATATGCCAATACAAGTGAATTCATGGAGTTTTTGAGGAGAGAGGGTTTGTTTGATTGTTTTGGTTTTATGCAATTTCTCTGCCTCTTTCCATTCCTCCCTCATTATTGTCCCACCATGGGGTACATCCCTTTTTGAGACAGGGTCTCACGAAGTACCCCCAGAATTCATTATGCAAACGGGGTAGCAGTGAACTTACAGTGATCCTCCTGCTTCTGCTTCCTTGAGTGCTAGAATTACACAGGTCACCATACTTGGTTGAATTTTTCATTTTGAAAAGTTCACTTGGCAAAAAATAAAAAAAAGTATGCCTGCATTAACGATTAAAAACTCTCAGTACTGACCTGTAACTTGAAATGAAGACGTTAGCACTTCAGTTAATGTTTAAGGATAAGTTTAGAACGTAACTGGAAGAGTTGCATCATGGGCAGCATTGTAGCTTGGACAAGTGAAGCCAGAGCCGCACATGGCCTGTAAGTATGGAAGCGACATAAGAAGTCGTGTGGTTGCTACCGAATGACCATGCATCCATCCGGATGATGGTCGGTTCAGCTGTAAGACCTACACTGTTTGCAGAGGAGATGACCGCACTTTTGAAAAAGCTACATTTGTTTGTTTGTTTGTTACTGGAGTGGAGAATGATGTGTGAGTCCCAGAGTGCACATGGGAAGGTCAGAGGACAACTTCAAGAGTTGGGTTTTTTCCTTCCATTCTGTGGGTGAGGGATTTTGCTCAGGCGGTCAGGCAGAGGCTTGTGCCAAAGAGTGCAAAAGCATGGCAGGCACCTTTTCTTGCTCTTGGAGGGCTGCAGAATGGATTTGTGTCTGGCAAAACCAGGGATGTACGTAATATTTGTCATATAAACTGATGAAATAAAGAAAGTGTACCGGAAAGGGCCGGATGTGGGGGGTACACCTTTAATCCCGCACAATAGGAGACAGGTGGATCTCTAAGTTCAAGGTCAGCCTGTTAACAGAGCTAGTTCCCAGACAACCAGGACCACACAGAGAAGCTTGTCTTGAGTCTCTCTGCCCCGCCCCCAAAATGAACGAGTAACAGAAAAAGTCACCAAGCACTGGACAGTTTTTGCAGTTTCTGTTCTCTGTGAGTAACCTTTACTAATTTTGAGAAATAAACTTTTCACCCTTGTTTTTTTGCGGAGACATGTTTACATTATATTCTCTAAGACGTTGAACTCATCCACGGGCAGCTTAGGAACACAGCTTATAGAGTGTTTGCCTGGCATGTGTGAGGCCTTAGATACAATTCCTAACAATGAAAAAGAAGTCCATGGGAAAATTATATTATTATATTATATTATATATATATATAATTATATTATATTATTATTTCTTTATTTTAACCCATAACATCCTCCTCTCACCTCACCCTACCAAACTAAACAACAAAGACACCAAACAAGACAAACCCCTATCTCATGCCCAATGTTGAAGTATTTTCAAAGTTCCAAAGGTGACAGAGGCCAAGACATCTGGATTTGGACTCAGTTGATGGCACTATGAGCTAATCTGATTACAAACCTCCCTTGCCTAAATTCTTGAGTCTTGTTGCTCTTGATAAAGGTCCAAGTTCTCCACATACCCTCCAGGCCCTACCACCCAGCCACTTTCCCTCTCTAGCCTCCTGTCCCAACACACTCCCGCTTTCTGCCTTCCAGCCACGAAGGCTGCTTCTGGGTTGCTCAAAGGTGCCCCTCTCTTGCAACAGGGCCGTTGAACATGCTATTCTCTTATGTACTATGTACAGCTTTTCTCGTCTTTGCACTCCTGTTTATTTTTCAAATCCCTGTTGTCAGAGTCTCAGGAAAGTCTTCTTTGACCTTTTCGAGAGGTCAGTGAGTCCCTCTTTTTTGTCTCATGGCTGTCTCAAAAGAGACCGTACTTGGAATCGGCCAATCTTTTTATTTATGACTGTTTCTACTCTGTTTTAAATTCCTGAGTCATTTTTTATATACCACTTTATATCCCCAGATCCTGGTGTGAATAAGGACTTGAAAACTACTTCCCAGTCAAATGAATGAGTGAAGGGGTGAAATAATGAATGGCTCTGTAGGGCTGTTGTGGGGATGGGATGGCAATGTGTCTAGGCAGCCTGCATGAAGCTCTAAAAAGGCAAAGTGAGGGTGAGGTCCTAATTCTGGCCACTCTCTACATCCTGGTCCCCTATGGTGAATAGCTGTTCTCTACCATTGGCTAATCGTGGTTGACTGCGATCCTCTGACGTCCTGCAGTGAGTGCTTCTGTGACATAGTCTGTCAGAGCAACATTAGACCCTAACACGACCATGAACATCAAGTCCTGCAGTGAGTGCTTCTGT
>JAQHUG010000036.1:9721447-9739295 GCA_028555095.1 Dicrostonyx torquatus
TTATGTCAAGACAGAATTCTTCGTAGTTTTGGAGCCTGTCCTGGAACTCACTCTGTAGAATAGGCTGGCCTCGAAACTCACAGTGTGTTCTGCCTCTGCGTCCCGAGTGCTGAGATCAAAGGCATGTGCCACCACCGCCCAGCAAACATGAGCTTTTTTAAAAACTGCAGGACTCTAGTATATTGTTATTATTATAAATTTCAATCAGTTGATATTGAGATTTTGCATTCCAGAGATCACTGACAATTTTTATCCATATCATCAATTCCCCTTGATGATTGGCAGGTGGATTTATTTGTTTGTTTTTATGAGCCCCTCCCTACTCCATGCTAGAACTAAAATAATGGGAATTTTGTTGGCATACATTCTGTGTTGCTTGTGGGAACATTCATGAGGAAATTTTGATGGATGGACAAGTCAGGATGAAGAGAAAAGGTAAAGGACGCCAACTTCATATGACATTTGATTTACTGTGTGGCCGTTCTGACCCTCAACTTCATCTGTAGCTACTAGAGTCAACAAACAGAAACACACAGAGTATTCAATTTATATTTCAGAGTAACAATTTACTTTCAATGTACCTAATACATGACCCTATGGGAGTCACCACACACATTGTTATTCTATCTCTATCATGGTAGTTTTCTTAGGTTCATATATTTTTGTTGCATAGAGATGTGTATATCTCTGAGTTTTAGGCCTCTGTACCACATGCGTGTTGTGCCTATGGCGGCCAGAAGAGGCTATCAGATAACCTGGAACTTGAGTTATATATAAGTAGTTGTGAACCACCTGACGTGGAGCTGATCCTGAGTCTCCTGCAAGAGCATCAAGCGTTCTTAACAACTATATTACCTCTCCAACCCTTATAATGTAATGCAATACGGCTATGAATTTAGCTTTACCTAAAACTTCATAGGGGTTGATATAAGATGGGCCTGTATAAATTTAACCTGGTGACCCCACAGTTTCTTCACTTACAATGTGGGAATAAAAATATTTCTAACATCAGAGCATCATAGTAAGGGTTGAGAAGTCATACATGTCGCTGGAGAAGAGGTCTGACTTGTAATAATTCTTACTAAACAGACTCAGTATTGTATTCATCATTATCATTAATCATGCGAGGGATCTACAGCTCACTGAAAACAAGAACAGAAGATGGAGGAGACATCGAGGTGTGAGGAGGTGGAGGTGGGGGCTAGGATCATACCTGCATGCTAGGTTATCCAGGCATCGTCTGCTTTCTTTGATTGGAAAATCAGCTACAGTGAGCACACACAACACAAAAATGATGTGAAATCATAGAGTACAGCCCCATCCAAGAGTCAATAACACTGACCATGAGTTTAGAGGAAGCTCTCAGAAAGTTTCAAAAGGCACCCAAAACTAACCTTCATTAGCTTCACGATTTGGCTATTCTGGGCCAGTGGTAGCGTCTGTCTTTCCTGGGATTGTGACCCGCAGCCCCAGGTCCCAAAGATTCACAGATGGAAGAGCATGCTATGTCTAGCCTGTTTCTGAATATAGAATCGCCAGGATATGATTAAGTTGCCAACCAATTTTAAGTTAGGGCCTTGGGGAACGTTATTAAATCCTGTTTTCAAAAACTCATGGGTGTGTGAAAATATGCCCAGCGAGCACAAGAAGCTACAAGATTAACATGGTCCATCAAATTTTATTTCAGCTTATGTTCATACTTGGCACAAACAGCCAAGTAAATAAATAAATAAAATAATTAAATATGGCATTCAATACTTGCTTTGGATTAGTTCTGGAACTTTCCAGGAATGGGTTCGCACGCTTATCTATACCTTGTTGAGTATTGAGGTGCTTCTCAACTTAAAAAAACCCAGACTACAGCTTTTACTATTTCAGCCATAAAAATAAATCCCCAAAATGTTCAACCAGAAATTTACATTTTTGCAAATTCAGTTCCTTGGAAACATGGCTTATGCAAGATTGTGTACCGTGGTCATCACGAGGCACACAAATGTGACAACAGACCCCTCACGGAGGCATCTGGGAACCCAGACCTGATTGTCAAGCTGAGCACCCTGAACAGAAAATCTTCCTTTTCTAAGTGTATGAAAGACACCAAAGGAGAGGGAAAACATTTTCTTAAAAAAAAAAAAATATTGTTCCTGCAGAAGGAAAGATGGCTTCCCCTCTAATCGCTCTGTCAACGGCTTGCCGGGAATTTAAGCCCAAAGCAGATGAAATCCTGTCTGAGTCCCTTGCCTTCCTTCCTGTTTCTATCTTTTTAAGAGTCTCACCTTTAAAACCTCGATTTGTATTTGCATACATGTGTGATCCTCTGACCATCGGCTTTTTACCCATGCCTGTACCCACATCCTCTGCTTCCTCTTTTTGGCAGCCAATGGTGCATCCTCCCGCCTTGAACACTGCGTTCCCTGGCTATTCAAGCTCAGTCATTAGCACCCTGTCCCCCTACTAAAATTATGAATGAAAAGCCTTGTTGTTCTTTACAAATGACTCAGGCTGCCTCAGTCAGTCAAATTCGAATGGAAGTGACTGCCAGACAAAGGGGCAGGATGATGGACAGTCCTCACAGCAAGTCATCAATGCGCACAGGAAGTTTTTTTTTGAGCCTCAATATAGGTAGAAAGGCCTGGGCGTTGTGACCGGACGAGCCAGCAGAACGGGGCTGGGAGCCCGGAGGCTCTTTGTGTCCATGTGGACCTCAGAGAAAGAAAACTTCTCCGAAGTTCCGAGGTAACTTTGTCCAGAATCCGTTTGCCTTAGCGAGAATTTGAAAACCCATCCGTGGAGATGCCCACACCTTGCAGCAACTCGGGTTTGAACTGACACACACAGACAAAAGTGAAGGCACCAACCATTTACTGGGTTTTCAATGCTGCAAGAGTGGGTTACAAACTCCGAGCTGCACGGCTCCCCGCTGAGAAGTTGCAACGTCCTAGGCCCCTCTTTCACAACAGGGGAAAAGGTAATTGACAGCCCGATTGTTCAGCGGGGACCCCTGCTGTTTTAAAATCCTGGAAGGCCCCAGTCGCACGTAGTCAATAATAGCCCTGGGAGGTGAGGAGCGAAGGAGGGCTGTTCAGGAAACAGTTTGAGCCCTTCAAGTGGACAGGCCTCGGTGACTTCTGCGCTCCGCATGCCACAAGCAGCTCATTCAAAAATAACCTTAAAGTAATAAATCAAACTTGCTTCCTGAACTATACAAGGAACAGCTGCTTACTTTCCTCACGTTTTTCAAAGGAGAGAGAGAGAGACAGAGAGACAGAGAGAGAGAGAGAGAGAGAGAGAGAGAGAGAGAGAGAGAGAGAGAGAGAGAGAAAGTTATTTTTTTTAACTTACTTTTTAACAACAGGAAACCAAGCATGTCAAAATTTGGCAAAGCAATTTGGATGATTTAACAGTTAAACACTTGTCTTTCCAATGCTAGGCTTTCTCCAGTGTGGTTTGTTTTTTTTTCCTTCTTATTTGAACTTTTCATTTTGCATTCTTATCTGTTTCACCCTAGTTTTGAAAGGAAAATGACTTTAGAGTATCCATGGGACCGTCCCTACAGTATTGATTAAATGGGTCCGTTGGTTCTACAGGTAGCGCTTATTTCCTTCAGCCGTTTGCAGTAGCTCTCTTGGGGGCTTTGGCTCTACACTTGCACACAGTTGTTCTGAGAGGCCCAAATTTTGGGGATCTGATGATACAGCACTTTTTCTCTGGGTTCCTGATTTCGGAACTCCAATCTAGGGAATTTGCCACCATAAAGGCGTTCTGCTCTCTTCAGAAAGAACGGTTTGCAACTTCTCAGTTCCTTTGGGGTGCTCTCTTTGCATTGCCTTAGATGTATTTGCTCTCCAGCTAAGATTGAACAACCTCTATGTTCTTTGCCAATGGTTAAACATCTGTAGGGACACAAGATATAAAACTGTTCTCTTCTGTGATGATGTTTCTTTGTTTTATAAAGGCCTAATAGTGAGAACAGGTTCTATTCTTAATGAAATATATAATAGAAGTTATTCTAGAATTTTTTAAATATGATAAAACATTTTCTAAGAAGTCACAGTATACCTTTCTAAAAACTAGATTTTTCATAACATGTACACTAAGGGTTAAGAAAGAAACATATTTTAGGATCTCTCTGATTTTCAATCAATTTAAACATAAACAGTTAATCTCAACAATTTTATAAATTTTAATTTATAAAAAACATCCCATCGTACAACAAATTTTGATCACAAAAGTCTTTTAAACATATTACTCTTCACCACTTAGTGGTAGATGAGAAATGATGGATTTGAGGAATTTATTGTCTTATTACTGAGGAATTTCTTTTCGTTCCTGATTTTGTTAGAGATTATCTGTTGGCAATTAGATACTTGGGATGAGAGGTATGTCCCTAGGAAGACCGTGAAAGTCGGCTTGCAATAGAATCACGCCACCAAGGCTCCATGGCTACTGCTGTGTGGGTGAAGAACCCAGCTAGGGTGGCACAAACCAATCCAAGCTTGTGGTCCATGGCTGGATCAGTGCACTTTGTACACCACCGTCTTGGCTGCTGCAAGAGTGAGTTCAGCAGTGGATGTGGTTTCCATATACACAGTTCTTCCTTATGTGGCCTGTTTTCACACTCAACCTGTTTGGATGCGGCTTTCCCTCTCTTTCCACGTGGGACACTTCAGATGTACGTGGCTCGCTGGCATTCCCTGAGAACTGTATCAACATGATTGACTGAACTCAGACCCATGTCAGAAGGGCTTCCTTGAACATTTGTGTGGCTTATAAACAGAGTTTATAAATAATGGTGACTTTTCTGTGAATTATCACATAAAATACTCTGAAATGTCAGTACTCAGCTGTGCAGATGACTCATGCCGTCCCGTTGAGTCCTAGCCTTTCCTTTGCAAAAAGATGCATAGCAAGTTGACTGGTTCAGTGAACTAGAAAGATGCTGGTGCCCTCCCACAGCCTCAGCAGTGCCGCTGCTGGGGATCTCCGGACTCCGGACCACATTTCGGGGTGAAATAGGGAGTGTAGACGGAAGGAACTCTGTGCGGACCTGCTCTCTGGCCTCTTGCTCTGCTGCCACTCTCGTAGCTTGCCAGGAGAATGGCTGTGTTGTCATCTACACTCAGTATCTGACTTTGTGACTCTGCCCGGGAGAAGGGAAAAGGGAGCAAATCTAGACTGCTTGTGTTGACTTTGTGGATGACATAGAGTCAAGAACCTTCCTTTTGCAACTGTCTTTCCTGTGGCTTTGAGCCAGGCTTTTGACCTCGTAGCCCTTGGTTTCCATCATGAGGAATGATGGCGGTGGTGCTGTGTGTGCTCTCTTACTGTATTACAAAGTGTAGTTACGAGAAGATTTTTCTGCACACTGAAAGCCTTCAGCAAAGAGAATATAACAAAACACAAATCAGACAGATAATCTAGGAGCTGGGCACTAAGCCACAGCTCAGTAACTGCATCCTTCATCACACACTGTAATCCAGTAAGATCTTTCCTCTGTTAGCCTTGTAAGTTTCCCCTCATTATTTATTTTTGTCCCTTCCTCCTTTTCCCCGAAGCAGTTCCTTCTTTTCTATGTGGAAGATGTTATTCTTTTTTTATCACGGGTCCCTGGCAACTTGCTGCGGGTCGAGACCACGCGGCAGGTCCCCTAACTAAGATGGCTGGTCCCCAGCCATGTGGCGGCCGGCTGTTCCCCGGCAAGCGAGCAGTGCGGGTAGGTAGCGGCAGGTGCAGGTGGCAGGCCCTGAGAGCAGCCAGTCTCAAGGCAGAGACAGGCGGGCAGACAGGCGGGCGGTGGGGGCCCCAATGGTCCCCAGTCATGTGGCAGCGGCTGTGGCAGTGGAGGGCAGACAGTGGCCGGTGCATGAGATCAGACAGGTACCCAGGTGGAGTAAAGTTAAACATGTATTAGGGCTATAGAAGAAAAAAGGGAAAGGGGAGAAGAAGAGAGAGAAAGAGAGAGAAAGGAGAGAGAGAGAGAGAGAGAGAGAGAGAGAGAGAGAGAGAGAGAGAGAGAGAGAGAGAGGAGAGAAGAAGAACCACAGCTGCCTCTCGGGAGAGAAGGAACAGAAGAGAAGGCCAGAGTCTGCAGCTGCAGACAGGAAGGGAGTAGGCGTGGCTTGTCTCTTAAAGGGACAGAAATCATTACAGAAGACCTTAGTGCTCTGCCTTGGGATCAAAGTTCATCACAACTGACAATGGTGAAGAACATTTCTAGGAGGGCCGGAGACAAACAGGGAGGGCAACCGAGTGCTGGGGCTGCACGGAAAGTCATGGAAAAGGATGTGTTGTCTTCAGCAAATTCACTGGGCTCAGAAACAGACCTACGGAGGTAGCAGTTGGCTAGATGAGACTTTGGCCTTTCATGTGTCCTTGTGTCCCAGGACTACATATGTAAAGAGAACTCTTTGCAAAGGGACGATATGGGATAAGAATTGGAATCCATACAGAAATCCAAGGAGTCTTCCTATGGCACAGGGGAAAGTGTCATGTCTATAGCTACATCTTTTTTCGTCATTTAGTTAAGTAATGAACATATGTTCCATGAGCAGAAACAGTTCATCATTCACTGGGATCAGACTTTATAAAGTATTCCAAAATTTCTGAATGTATTTTGACTTCATTAAAAAAAAACAAACTTAAAGTGGTTGTTTAATGCAGCCATTTGTGTTATGAAGATATTAGCAGCATCAATAGTAACTCAGAAATAAACTCACCTATTCTTCATCACGTCTCGAGAAGGGGCTTGCATATTTGGCTTCCGTGTTTGTTATTCTGCATCCCACACGCATTGTATATGCTCACAGTTTCCACATGGAAAGCAGCGTTATCACTTAGTGTTGTGATCTTGGCCCCTAAACATGCAAGTATTACATGCCCTACTTTGTGCTGATTTCGTGTTTCCTCCTGAAGGTACTCTACAGTATTGGATAGGAAACAAACCCTTCTACATAGGATGTACGTCCACATACGCATATACATTTTATAAGAAGCTATGAGACACATGCCAGCCTGCTTATAACATAGATCAGAA
This sequence comes from Dicrostonyx torquatus, assembly GCA_028555095.1. Classification (NCBI taxonomy): domain Eukaryota; kingdom Metazoa; phylum Chordata; class Mammalia; order Rodentia; family Cricetidae; genus Dicrostonyx; species Dicrostonyx torquatus. Next base: position 9,728,481 of record JAQHUG010000036.1, read on the forward strand.
GGGAAGACAGATTATTAACTTATTAAGCATTCTTTTTGGGTTTGTTTCACTTTTGTACCAGATATGCATTACTTTCATAACTGAAGCATTAATAAAGAATAAGGTTTCACTGGGTGGTGGTGGTGCATGCCTTTAATCCCAGCATTCAGAAGATAGGCCATCCTTGTCTACACAGTGAGTTCCAGGACAGGCTCCAAAGTTATACAGAGAAACTCTGTCTCAAAAAAGCAAAATAGAACAAAACAAAAAACAAACAAACAAAAAAATGTTTCAACATGGGTTTAAGAGAAATAACTTTTGCGACAATGTATCAGTGGCAAGTGATATTTGTAATTTGTGAGTTTTGCCAAGCATGGTAGAAGACCTGAAAATCCAGGGGGGTAAAAGGCTCCTTTTTTAAGGAACACATTCAAAACTACAATGGTTGGGCTCCCTCTGCTGGTTGTACTGGAACAGTTAGATGGACAGTTTGGAAGGATGAAATAACAGAAAAGGAAATTATGAATTTTGTTTGTGTTTTACATACTGTTTTGACACAAGTTTCACCCTGACTTGGCAGAGAGTGTTAATGTAGTATGTAAAAATTTTCCTGATATTAAGTAGTAATACTGGAGTATGGCGTGATAGTTATAATAGCTTTAAGTGAATTTCTCCTTTCTCATATCATAACGTAGAAGTTAAAATGTACCAATTATTTCCCCCCTACTTCTTCTTCATTTTGGGCACTATCTTACTATATAGACCTTGCTGGTCTCAGCCACCTAAGTGTTGGGATTACAGGTATAGATCATCATGCCCAGTTCTAAATACAATAATTGTTATCTTATTGGAAATATTTTTTATTAAAGGTAAGTTTTATACAACCAATTCTTGATAACTAGATGTTTTTCACCACTCATTTATTTCAGGAATTGAAATCAGGTGGTCAGGCTTTGAGGCAAGAACCCTTATCTTCCGAACTGTCTCGTTGGTTCTGTAACTAGATCTAATGTTTAATTTGGCTACCTGTCCATCAGGTTCACACAGTCAGTCAAAATGGCTGGTGAGAATATTGACAGTGGGTCAGTGCATTTTAAAGAAAATCCTTTGTTAGATTATTATAGCATATATCCCCATATAGTACAGATACTTGGAAATTGCACAGGTAATAAAATTTTTCATCATATAGATCAGAGTCAAGGATTCTTAGAATTCAATGAATTGTACATTTTCTTTCTGGAATGCTAACCTTCATGAATCAGCAGGGATCTGTAGATATTCTTGTTTAACAAATGCTCATACTGAGCCATCCAAATCTTCACTGTATTCTGTGACAATAATCAATGCTGTGTCTTGAAAGTGTGTTGTGTGAAGCTTCTCCATGGTTACTCGGCTCTCCCGTTAGCTTTTGTCTTTAGGTAGACATCAGTCAGATATAGATAATACACGAAACCATTTCCCGAAGGATGTGTGCAGTCCTTAAAGAGGCTGGGAGGCTCTATGGACTTTTGGAAGAATCATTTTTAATGGTAGCTTTCAGAGAGTGGACTTCAACAAAAGGCCAGACTGGGAGGAAAGGGGTAGAGAATGAAGAAGAGGTGAGATGCTGTGTAGAGGGAAGGACAAAAGCAGTTTTTCCTTACCTGAGAACACCGTCCTCTTAAGTGTTGTTTATCTTTGTGAGGGAATGCTAAAACAGATCAGAATATCTAGCTAGAAAACCAGCTCTCAGCTCACCTAAATCAACTGTTCTCATCACCGTAAGCAAGTTCCCATCAGCAGCTCATTTTCAAACACTGCAACTCTCCAAGAAGAAGGGGTGGGTCAGTGTCAGTGAATGTCAGAGAGAGAAGCATCTTCAAACAGAAGTGATTCAGAGGTAGTGCTGGAGCTCTGGGGTGGCATGTCAAGGCCGTGGAATGATGGAAGAGAGCAGAGGGTTTCAGGAGGGGGAGCTGGACTCAGCAGAAAAAGATTCTTGAGTTCTACTGCTAAGGTCTCAGACCGGATCAAGGCAGAGGTAAGCTGTGTTCCCTCTGGCTGAGCTTGGGGTCACAGGGAATCAGGCTCTGGAAGGTGGGATGTGAGTTGTCATGGTCAAGGCTGATTTAATACTGACCGCACTGTATTCCTAAGTTCTTTCATCTCTCATCTGGAAAATATTTACACACATGAGTTAAGTTAGGACCTAGAGGTCTCACAGATAACTGCACCAAAGCGGGGAGGTGAGGAAATATTACTGGATGGAGATAGGTCATGCCCTTTGCTTCTTAAACCATGCTGTATGGGCTTGTGTTTACATAACCCTACTCACAAAATAATTCTGCATTGCAGGTTAAAGATTAAAGAGGTGAAATAACCCACGTTCAGGCTGCTTTTATGTACACTGTCAGTACCACCTAACAACGCTCTAATTATTTATTTGTTTGTTTTCAATTCTGTCTATTCACATGATAAATTTTAAATTTCTTAAAAGTAGGATTTTTTTTTCTGTATTTCCCTAAGTGACTAATTTAATTTTCTATCCATATTATTCTAAATGACAGATCTGGTGGAGGAGTCTTCTGTGGAATAATCCTTTTGTACACTGTCTTCACATGTATTGCTCTCATTGTTAATAAAGAGCTGACTGGTCAATAGCTAGGTAGGAAGAGGTTATGTGGGAGAGCCAAACAAAGAGAACCCTGGGAAGAAGGAGGGCAGAGTCACCAGCATGATGGAGAGGAAGCAGGAGATGAATATGCCACGCTGAAAAAAGAAACCGCCACATGGTAGAGCGTAAATAAGAAATATGGGTTAATTTAAGTAGTAATATCTAGGTAGTAACAAGCCTAAGCTATTGGTTGAGGATTTATCATTAATAATAAGTCTCTGTGTGGTTATATGGGACCAGGCTGGTGGGATGAAAAACTCCACCTACAGGGATCTATTTTGCAATGGTTCTTCACAGAGCTGTTGGGAATCCACTAAGTTGATCATGAAGGTGGGGTATAGAGGAAAGGATCCCAGATTTTACAGATTTGCTTTTGTATAATATAGTTCCTCTGAGAAAAAAAAAAAAACTTCTAAAAATTTTAGGAAACCGTGAGATCATTTTGCTGTTTGTTTTAAAATTGATATTTAGGAGCTATTAAATATTGGCTCAAAGGGTGCTTCCTGTCAGACTGACAGTCTGAAGTTTGATCCCTGGACCCCATACAGTGGGAGGAGAGAAGCAGCTCCCATGCACGGACCTTGATCTCTCCTTGCCTACATTGGCGATTCCATATTCCTACACATGAGGCAAATAAGTAAATGTAAAATGCCGAGATTACAGACCAGATATAGTTTACATGTTTAGATGGATGCATGTTTCCCTCATCTTTAGACCATATCATATCTGACACCAAAAAAAAAAACCCATTGGTCTAAATAGGGTTAAGAAACATATATGATCTAGCAAATTTTATTTCAGGTGCCCTTTAATTAAAAATATATTTATGTTTATTTATATTATCTGAGATTTTTTTTTTAAGTGCGTTAGGTGTCTACTTCCCTTTCCTCCAGTCCTGCATTATTGAGCCCAGCACAGTGGTGCTTTGCAGGTGTAGGTTCTACATCAAGGATGTTACTGACCATTGATCAAAAGTATTTAAAGGAACCTGAGAGCTGGCTCAGCAGTCAAGACTTGCTGCTCTTGAAGGGGATCTGGGTTTGGTTCCCAGTACCCACATGATGGCTCACAGCTCTCTGTAACTCTAGTTCCAGGGCATTCACCCTCCTCCCTTGGCCTCCATGGATACTAGGCACCCATGCAGTGCACATATATACATGTATGAAGCAAAACATTTATACACATAAAATAAAAATAAATATTTTAAAAGCATTTGCAGAAAAATGCATGCATACCAAGCTTAGCCAACTGATACTTTCTCCTCGTCATTATCTCCTAACTAAGTCTTAGAAATCATCCAGAGGTGCTTTCCAACATGTGAGGAACTCATTACAGGCACATGCCTGTAATTCCAGTCCAAGGGAAACTGAGGCAGGAGGGAGGAGAGTTTAAGGCATACCTGAGTTGCATCACAAGACCTTCACCTCAAAGGGAAAAGAAAAGCAAAATACAGTAAGAAGGACATACCCCTGGCTATATGCAAACATGATGCGTTCCCACAAAGAACTTAAATCCCCTTCGGTTGAGACACTGCTCTGCTTATTAATTTGAAGCAGAATCTCTCCTTGGAGCTTAAATTTTTGTCATCTAGACTGGAAGCCAGCAAGCTCCGGTGTCTAACACCATTGGAGCTGGGGTAATAGGTATGTGCAGGATTCCTGGCTTGGTACGTGGGTGCTGGGATCTCTGCTTCTCATGGTTGTACAACAGGTAGTCCCAACACTGAACCATCTCTGGGGCCCAAAGAAGTATGCTTGAGGACCACAGCAGATTAACTCTTTTCTCTCTTTAATCCCCAGCTTTAGATATTACTTGCTGTAGGCACATCTTTTTATAGTATTTTCTTTTTCTTTGTTGTATGAAAGGGAATGAGAAAAGACAACGCAAAAGGGACTTGTCTAAGGATGTTTTTTAGAATCCTGGTCACAGTCTTTTATTATTATTATTATTATTATATTTTTTTATTTTTTCATTCAAAAATTTACACTTTCTCCTCTTCTCCCAGTCCCCTCCCGATCCCCCACTACCCCTCCTCTCTCCCCCTGCTTCCTTAAGAGGGTAGGGTACCCTGCCCTGTGGAAAGTCCAAGGCCCTCCCCGCTCCATCCTGGCCCAAGAAGGTGTGCATCCAAATAGACTGGGTTCCCAAAAAGCCTATTCATGCAGAGCCATTATCCCTAGTCACAGTCTTTAATGGATAATAAATCCACAGTGAGCTGGGCGGTGGTGGCGCACGCCCTTAATCCTAGCACTCGGGAGGCAGAGGCAGGCGGATCTTTGTGAGTTCGAGACCAGCCTGGTCTACAAGAGCTAGTTCCAGTGCAGGCTCCAAAGCCACAGAGAAACCCTGTCTCGAAAAACCAAAAAAAAAAAAAAAAAAAAAAATCCACAGTGAATCTCTCTCTCCCTTGGATGCCTCTTTAGATTTCCACAGAGAAGCAACAGGAATCTGGTCTGCTCTCCGGATTCCCTTTTCTGACTCCCCAAATATGTTTGGTTGTCTGTCTCAGAAGGACGGACTCCCTGGGATGACCCAGGGGAAGCTGGAAGGTTAAACTGCTCCTCTGGTCTTGGCTGCCCTTTATCTTTCCTGGAGGGAATATTCCCACCCAACTTTTGCCAGTAGCCTGGACCAGGGGTGAAGAGAGAGGAAGGAAGAAGAGTGAAGATCTTGATAGATATCTAGATAGATCTCTCTGCTCTGAGGACCCCACAGCATTTTGGATGAATGAGAGTAAAAGTGCAGGGAAAAGACAGTGATAGTTAAAATAGAATAATATTTTTTCTTTTATTACAGCTGACTCAGAGTGGAGATACAGACAGACAGACAGAAGCTGGGAGGCAAAGAGAACAAACAATACCAATAGAACCATGTAAGGTGGCTGGAACTTTAAAGCAGGTGAGTGTTCCATAGCTCATGGCAACAGAGACATGTACCGGGTGATGTTGATTGCTGCTGCAGCCCCGCAGGTGGGGGCGAGGCGCAAACCCAAAATGGAAGCACCGTCTGTAATTCCACTATTTGGGAGACTGGACCTGGATGGAGTCAGATTGCTAATGCTGTAGATGCTGCTTTGGGCATACATGTCACTTTCTACTTTGGGCTCGGTGGAACCTTATTTTTCTATTTGTAAAATGGGCATAATCTCTCCTTGAGAATCAGAGATTGCTGTCTGGGGCAATGATGTGACAGTGAGCTAGTCCCACTCGCCCAATTTCAAGGACAGTGTTAAAAGACTGTTTCTGTCAAGGAAAGATATCCCGTGGTTACTCTTATGAGAGCTGAGTGGTTCCTTTAGAGAATGACGTCAGTAAAGCACACATTTGGAGCAGTTGGAATACTAGTTTTAGATGTACTCTGTATTACTCAGGGTTTTGTAGATGACACAGGGCTGGTGATAATTTAGAGTCTTTCTTCTTGAAGAATGGGAAATAAAGCATCAAAGAGAGATCACATGACAGAACTTAAGACTCCAACTAAATAGCTGCTAAGCAAACACTGACAGGAAAACTCTTCACTAGGATGGACCAAGCATAGAGCTTTTAAGATACAGTATATCAAAGTGGGCTCAGAGGAACAAAGCATGTGGGGCTAAAAACAGTCTTCCCTTTGAGTCTACTGGCAAAGTTGCAGTTTAGGATGTATTGCTGTCCAAGGAGTCTTCACTTCCTGTACCAGGGACTAAACCTAATGCCTTACGCATGCTGGACAGACGCTCTACCACTGAGCTACCTCTCCAGAAGATACATTGTTGTTATAAACCCCCGGCCATACTCACTTACTGTTGTAAATTTGCAGAGTTCCTTAGTGTTACTCCCGGAAGGAAGGTGGAATCAGAGAGCTGCCTGCCTCAGGTAAGTAGGGAACATATTTGAACATTGTTCAAACGCTTTACTCTTTTATTTCCTGTAAATATAGGCTGAATAATGTCTCAGTTATAATTCCTTATGTTTCTTAGGCTTTCGGGTCATTTCCAGAAACTTTTTTCTTTTTCATCTGTTTTGGAACACTAGGTACCAAAACCCCTCATTCACGCTAGTTACCTTCTTGCTGTACCATTGAACTATTACTCAACCCACAGAAAGCATTTATGTACATATTTTTAAATGTCATAGTGATTATGAAAGAAGCTATATAAATGAAACATTTAATTCTAAAGTTCAGGAAGCTCAGATAGGGCTGGGGAGATGGTTTGTGGTTAGCAGCACTTGTTCTCACAGAAAGCCCAGCTTTGATTCCCAGCACCTATATCGTGGTTCACAGCTACGGTAATTCCAGCACCAAGGGCTCTAATACCTTCCTTTGACCCCCTAGGTCATAAATACATGCAGGTAAAACACTCGCACATCAGAAAATAAAATGAGTAGGTCTAAAAAATAATTTAAGGAGAAAGCACCAGCAATCCTGTGTACTGGTAATTTTCCACTCCCTAAGAAAAAATGTGACTTTTCTTCCAAACAACTCCATCCTTGCCCTTATCGCTAATGTACATAACGTGATGGATATTGCATACCTGCTACGTAAACATTGCTTTAATATTTTTCACTACTTTTGCCCAAATGACCCTGAGTAAATGTAGTATCTGGCACAAGGTGCTGGAGCGGTGTCACTGTTTCCCAGCCAGGGGCTTTGTTGCACAACACGGAACCTTCAGAACCTTGGCACAGCTAAGTTTTTTTTCTTTAATTTTTTTTTTTAAACTGGTGAGTTCACCTTAATAATTCGCAAGACTTTTTTACCTAGCCAAACACTATAGGCTAAAGGGAACTGAACAAAGGAGGATCCTTTAACCTTCTTATAGGGTAACTTAAAAATACCACACATCTGAATAATAGGTAGTTGTAAGCATTTTCTTTTAAACGCTCTCTCTCTCTCTCTCTCTCTCTCTCTCTCTCTCTCTCACACACACACACACACACACACACTTACTTGAACAGAGAACTTGAATAAGAAGCAGCTGATAGGTGGCAGAGTGGAATATGATGTGCCCATGGAGATCCAATCTGTACATTCTTCCTTTGACTTTGCTACTTGAAACCTTTGGCTTTTAAGTCAACTATTTAACCCTTCCTCCTCCATTGCCCTGGCTTTGGTTACTATATCTGCAAAATGGAGTTTCAATGTCTTCTGCCTAATTCATCACTGGGGTTAAATTCAACTATGCAGGTGGAATCCTTTGAAGAATCGTCTATGCTGGGAGCATGAGAAAGACTGTTATTATTTTTTAAGCAATAGTGAGAAGCTTAGTGGACTTGCTTAGAGAAACTGAGTCCGAGTTCCTATTCTTTTTTTTTTTTTTAAGATTTACTTATTATGTATACAGTATTCTGTCTGCACACCAGAAGAGGGCACCAGGTCTCATTACAGATGGTTGTGAGCCACCATGTGGGAGCTGGGAATTGAACTCAGGACCTCTCCAAGAGCAGTCAGCGCTCTTAAACTCTGAGCCATTTCTCCAGCCTCCCAAGTTCCTATTCTTTTACGCACTAGCTGAAAGACTTGCACAAATTTAAGAAGGGGGTAAAAATATCGTAAAGCATGTTCATAAAATCCATAGTGTCATGAGAAAAAAAAATTCAAAGTCTAGTTTTGTCCTTTGTTTTTCACAAATAAAATTAAATAAAGCAAGAAAGAGCCTGACTAAGAGGTAACAGAAAACATAGCACAAATTCTAATTGGTCTTAAAAAAAAAAACAGGAGTCAGATATTGGGGAGTGAAAACTGAGAGATCAGAGAAGCAGTGCAGCCAGCCACAAGAGAGAACTTTTATCTCTATCAAATCTACCAAATGAACACCAGATACTTGGAGGAAAATCCCAGCATTCTTTTTTATTTTTTAAATTATTTATTTATTTATTGTTTACTTGTTTGTTTTTTGAGACAGGGTTTCTCTGTGTAGCTTTGGAACCTGTTCTGGGACTTGCTCTGTAGACCATCTTGCCTCACTCTGGAACAGATCCCTGGAGAAACCTATAAATTCACGCTGCCCATGCTTTGCAACCAGTCCCCTGGTTTCAGGGAGACACATCTGGTCCCTGACCACTGTGACCTTTCTGATGAGGCCTTTGAGATTCAGGCTAAGGCAGCATACAATGTCTATTGGAGCTTTAAGAGCAGCCAGAATGATGTCACGAAGATTCTCCCAGTATTTCAGTTCCTGTACTATGTGGCCCCTTCAAACACTAAAGGTAAGCTCACCTGGGGCCTCTTCTGCACCTGTGTGAGTGTGTGGTTGTCTCACAGTATTGTACCCAGAGTCTTTTCCCAGATCAGTGCTTTTCAGCTGGAATTGAAGGGATATTTTTTGAGGATTTGTTTTTCTAAAACTATCATAATAATTTTATATTAAACTTTGACATTATCAATAATACCTATAACCTGCCTCATAATTTTGAATTTTTATAATTATTTATTTGATGTGCATCGGTGTTTTGCCTGCATGTATGTCTGTGTCAGGGTGTTGGATTCTTTGGAACTGGAGTTACAGACAGTTGTGAGCTGCCATGTGAGTGTTGGGAACTGAACCTGAAAGCCCTCTGGAAAGCAGCCAGTGGGCTTAACTACTGAGCTACTTTTCCAGCCCCAAATTTTGAATATTTTAAAAAGTAATTTTGAGAAAAAAAGTCTTCAAAAAGCCTGTATTTTCTTTATTTCTCTCAAGAACTTAATGGTAAGTCCCTGTTGCTGAAGATCTCATACACCTGAGTCATAGGACATGGAAAAATCAAGCATGTACTTAGGCTTCGTACCTGTTAGCTAGCATTCATCGTCTGAAAAGGAAAAGCCATCAAAATTCTGACCCAGTTGTGAACCCTGTGAGCTACAGAAACAAATGGCCTTTCATGCTATTGGTGCAACAGTGGTTCAAATGTTATGGGAGTAACCAAGCAGTTTTGGATTGGACTTCACAAGATTGAACCTGCCCAATACAACCTCATAGCTGACTAGGTCTTAAGCCCCAGGAAAGAACCTGGTACTCTTCTTTGTTTTGCTTTTATTTTTGTGAGACAGCATCTCGCTATGTAACCTTGACTGGCCTTGGACTCACTATGTATACCGGGCTGACTTCAAACTCGCTGAAACCTGCTTGCCTCTGCCTCTGAAGCACTGAGATTTCTAGGCATGTGCTATTATCCATGGCACCGATAATTGCTCTTTACCTACCAATTTTTCTTTCTCTGGGTTCATGTAGCTTTATCTAAAATCTCAAAACTCATGGAAAATCACAGAGTTTGGTTTCCACCCAGTTGATATGATAATGTTGGGGTGTCTTTGAGAGAGGTGAATCTTTCTCAACTCTTGAGTGAGCTGAGGTAAGTGGGGAGCAAGGTTTCCTGAAACTTTGTGGCTGCCACCTGAGCTTTGGGTTCCTGTCTCTTGAATTTGAAGATTGAAATTTATGGATCATTTTAGAAAGAAGTATTTTATTACAGGGAACTTAAGAGAAAGAAGAAAAGGCAGTGCTCTTATACAGCAAGGAAGCATCCCAGGAGGAGGACATCACCGATCCGCTAGTCTGAGGGCGGGGATAAGTTGTGAGCAGCCCAGATGGCCCAACCAGGCATCCAGGTGTGTCCTCTCGGTTGAAGTCATTTAGTCACAACACAACCTTTAGGCAGGGATGCATTTCTGGCCTCCAGCAAGGACATTTTTGGAACTGCTTCTGTGGGGTCACTTCCCTAGCTGAACGGTTTCTAACTACAGTTCTTATCATAACTGTCTCCTTTCTGATGTTCTGCCCTACAATATTTCTCTGGATTGGCCACTCAGCCTGTCACCTGTATTTCCACAGTTTAGTGTTGATGGTAGATTCTTTTCATATCCCTGTAAAGTATGTCTTTGCCTGAAAATATTCTGCACCATATGCATACCTGGTACCTGCAGAGGCTGTAAGAGAGCATCAGGTTTCCGGGAACTGTGGTTACAGTCAGCTGTGAGCCACCATTGTGGCTACTGGGAATCAAACCTGCATCCTCTGGAAGAGCAACCAATGGTCTTAACCAGTGAATCATCTCTTAAGCCCCCCATAGGTAAGATTTTAAAAGGTGCTTGTTAGGCAAAAAGCCAGGGCAGCTGTATGGTGCATCTTACTTGTTTGGAGGGCTGGAGAGATGGCTCAGCGGTTAAGAACATTGCCTGCTCTTCCAAAGGTCCTGAGTTCAATTCCCAGCAACCACATGGTG